>BMAV01001319.1:0-97510 GCA_019973955.1 Trichonephila inaurata madagascariensis | reverse complement strand
AATAATGTTTAAAAATATTAGGGTTTTCCCATTTTTGAAAATTACGGTTTTCTCTTGAATTGATCTTTCGTTACTCATTTTTGGGGTTTGATAATGCTGTCATTCGCGCCCAAACGATTAAGTATACGTTGCCCTTTTTTTAATTTCGAAAAATTTTTTTAAATTTTAAAAAACATCTCTGGCTGCCTCTTTTTTTGGGGATAAAAGAAAAAAGGAGGAAAAAATGAAAGCCCACACAGAAAAGTCATGTACAATCCATAGAAAAAAGATATGCATAATGCAATTAATTTTTTAAAAAAGTAATTTATTATAGAAAAATCAAATGCAACTGTTTGATAAAATATAAATCTATTTAACCCTAAAGAACATTTCATTAAAAAAAGGGATTTTTATAAAGAACAGGTAACAGGCAAATACGATATTTAAACATTTTTTTAAAAAAGTCGGCGGGCCGCAACTTACGTACTGGCGGGCCGCGTGTTGGACACCCCTGCACTAGATCAATAGGAAGGATATGGACGAATACCTTGTCCTTTGCTGTCCCCATTGAAAGAAATCACAGAGTGTTAAGTCAGGACTTCTGGATGGCCATTGGGCAAGTGGCCTGTTGTTGCCCATGATTTATCCGATCCATCGCTGAGGCATATATTCATCGAGGTAATCTCGCACGTTGGCTGACCAGTGTGGTGGTGCACAATCCAATTGAAGAATGAAGTTATCAATGTTGTCCTGCAACTGTAGTATCAACTAAAGAGAGAATATATCCAAAAAAGTAGCTCCCGTGACAGTTTGCTAAATTCAAGAACACACACGCACCCTTTTCTACTGCAGATGCTGTATTTCGACTGAATAGACACATAACACGCGCATAAAGCTTTTTTGTAAGTTATTGAATGCTATTCCTGGAGAGATTTAATTGTTTGAAGAGAAAAAAAATTGAATGTGTACTCTGCTTTCTGCTTTTGTTTCTACATATTAAAGTGAAAAATCTTTCCTTATGCACGTAAAGAAATTGTTTAACAACTGAGTGTTCAGAATCGTGTCAAATTGTAAGTCACACATTATACCCCTGATTTTAGGATATGAAAGTGTGTGTTTGTGTTGAGAGGTGCAAGTACTAGGCTCGCATTAATATTTTATTTATCTTTTTATTTAACTATAATGAAAGAAATATTTTATGCTGTTTATTTTTTTATTTTAATAATTATGTTTAAAACTGTATAATATATGTACAACTTTAATTTATTTTTGTTGAATAAATAAATATATTTTATGCTGCTTACTTTTTTTTTTGTTAAAAAATACCTTTAAATGATGAAAAATTATTATATAATAAAATTATAGATCTATATTATATTGACCTCTATTCATTCACTCTTCATGCATTATCGCCGGAATCGAATTGTTTCATAAATGTCCTACTGTGTGGCACACTGAACCATACTAATAGATTGGTTTGGCACGCCACAGCTAAAAGGTTGCCAACCCCTGTTGTAGAGAAAAGTGTAAGGGGGATCTATGAAGAAAATTAAAACTGCGACTTACCTTTAGATCAGTGCTTCTCAAACTTTTAATATTTGCGACCCAAAATTCAATCATAATTTTCATCCCCTCCCCCCCCTCCCGCCTCGTCTCCAAGCAATAACAATGTATTGAATTCAATGATACCATACTTTGACGCTAAAGCTACATTGCAACTTTAACCTCTTACATGCGTATATAAACGTCTCGTTCAGCCAAAGCGTTACCTGCTTTTGACGTATATATACGTCTTTATGAAGTACCATTTTTCCTGTGCACTGCTACCCATAAAATTATTCTAGGGGTTTTGGTAAACAATAAAAAGACATTGACGTGTTTGCGAAGAATTTACTTATCTATTCCTTTTCCTCCCCTCCCCCAACACATTACATACGCACGCCTAAGTGGAAAACGGTGGCATTGGGGAGCGAATCACGTATCTTTTATTCGGCAGTTAAGGGATTGATTATAAACTTTTTTAATTTGTGTATATAATTTTATACATGACAAGCCCATGGGGCAATGGAAATTATTAAACTTTTCTTAACTTACAATTGCTAAATTAATTATAGAATACATTGTGCAGTTCTGATACATTTATAAGTGTATCATATCAATGCAGATGTGTATTTATTTTTTATTAAGTCAAAATGTATTTTGCTTGTTTACTTTCAGTAAATTTATATATTTCTTTAAATAATCTTTTGTTTTCAACTTTTCAATATGCTCGCGCCCTTCTTGTAGAGATATCACGCCCCCTAGAGGGTATGCACCATAATTTCCGAAACGCTGCTTTAGATGCATTGTGTGTTATCTATCTCTCACCATTTTTCCTGTGGCTTTTAAGTATGCAAAGCTCAGAGGGGCTGACGTACGTTGAATTTATCGAGCCTAAAAATCCTGATGTTGGTATGATGTAAAAATTTGGAAAGTAGGGTCTTAGCTTAGATTCAGAGACGTCTTGAGGGTGGCCCCTACTTAAAAGTAGGCCCCACCTATGACTCTTAAAAGTAGACAGTCCATAGCATATGTTGTCGAATACTCGTGCAAAAAATAACCCGAAACAAATAAATGTATATGACTTACAGTCACACACAAATCGGCTCGGCCAATTGTCGCCTTTGACTGAATGAGTAATGATGGTGTACGGTGGTAGGTTTAGGTCTGTACATGGACAATGATCATTACTTGTAGCCAATTGACAAATCATCCGAAATTCTCAGTTTTTCTTGGAGAATACAACCAGAAATAAAAATTTACCGTTGAAATTATTCGAATTTTAATCCTATTAAGGTTAAGTCGAGAACGAGACGAGGCCCTCATTGCGGCCGGGTCCCTGGATCCGGGCCCAGTTGGCCCATGCCTTAAGACTACCCTGTTTGGATTATGTTTTCATCACTTAACTGTAGTTCAAAACTGAGAAGTCCGTCACGGGGCCATGTGAGCCTAGTGGTAATGTTGACGAATTTGAATCCCAATGACACTGAAATAGAACAAATTAGGGGTAACCGTGTAGAGCGGTCGATTCACATTAAATCTGTCAAGGTTCAAAGTCTTCTCTTCGGCGTGGGGGAGGGATGGAGAGGGGGAGCCAGCTGATCTGTTGTCCTCGTACCTTGACTGAGGTTTAAAATTATAAGGTCAATCACCAATAGCCCTCTTGTTGCTTTAGAGTGCGATAATAATAAACACTCACTCAATCGCGCAAATTCCACTACTAATAGCCTTCATGTTGTTTTGAAATTCGGCTTCAACTAAAAATAAATTAATCGATTTTTAAGTTCACAGTAAGAACACTTATTCATCTCGAAAATACCATTTGTGCATCTTATATAAGAATTCCCCCTTCCCCCCACCTTGTATCAAGACTACCATTTTGCAAAAGTTTAACCAATTCATATTTTGTTTTTTTCAAGTATGTGCATTTTGAAACCTATATTAACCCTTTAACTGCTACCGGCGCAGTGCAGGTTTATCCATTGGGCACTTGGGGTGGGCGTCCAGGGTCCCGGAAGGGTCCAGATAAGCTGTACTTAACCAGATGCAAGAGCCCCTCCTTGAATCCACCAGTGCCAAGGGGACCCGTAGATCTTCTGCGCCGAGGGCTTGAAATCAGCATAAACCGGAACTGTACCGGCGTATATATATGTCTCACCCAACCTGTGCGTTAAATGCCCCAGACGTATAAACACGACTTTTCGAAATCCAGCCTTTTTCTTTACGCAGCTGTTGGTAAAACTATTTCGAACGCTTCGGGATGCAATAGGATGGCCTTGACAGTGTTTGCGAAGGATTTATTAATTTCGGATAAAAATTTGCTGATTTATGCGTTACTTTCTTTTTCCTGCAATACACCGCATACGGGCGCCTATGGGGGAAAAGTGCCACTAGGGGGCGAATCGTGCAACTTTTAATCGGTAGTTAAGGGCTTAAAATGAGTATAAATTCAATTTTGTTTGATGTTTTTAAGTTCCATCTCAATTCTTTATTTATATTTATTTGAAATTAGAGAACTGAACATTAGCCTCCCAGTCAGTATGGTGGATATGACCCTCGGCTTGTAACCGAGGGGGTTCGAATCCCGAGTAAGGCATGGTTGTATTTTCTTCGGGAAAAGAAGTCGATCTTTCGTCTGTAATGGATTCCCGTCTCGCGAATGGAAAGGAGTGCATCCCTTCTTGTTGTATGCTGGAATCATCATTTGAAATGAATGTCTATATTCTTCTCTTCCACTTGTGTTTCATATGTATCCCAGAATAAAAAACACACAACAACTGAACATTTAAATAATGAATTCCTCAAGAAATATTATGGGGAAAAAAGATCCAATTTTATCTTAGACAATAGTTCTGATATATAAATTCCTATTCTCTCTCTTCTTTTTTTTTATAATCTATATATTTAAAGACTAATAAATTGTACTGCATTCTATTTCAATTGGAAAACTGAAAAAATTTTCTCCCCTATACTTACAAAATGTTTGTCTTCAAATCTCCCTAGTTATTTCAATCTCTCACAAAACTTCTCACGCGTTAAAGGGATAAAGTTACTTATTTTGAATTTAAAAAAAAAACCTTATGAGAAACTTAAAAGAGTTGAAATCGGAGCTGAACCCTACATAGCATCCACAAATATTTTAATCTTATGTCAAGTCTGTTCCAGATGACTGGATATAAGAAAAAAAAATACAAGAAAGCCCATTTCAAAGAAAGGTAAAATCTTTCTCACAATGTATGCCATCCTTACCCCACATCAACCAGTGCATTTACGTTATAAGCAAAGCAGCATATCCCCCTAAATATTTTGAAAAACCAGTCAAAGCTGTCCAAATAACCTTTGCATCAGGGGTTAATAGAGTGCAAAGAAAACATACTTTATATCGTGTTATATAAACCACCCCACAATGGTATACCTCTGGGTTCTGTAATTATGTTATGGGATACAAAACCCGAAGAATATCATCTCATGAACAGATCATAAAAAAGGGGGTTATGGTCTTGAAGAGCACAAAACAAGTTAAATAAACAGAAGGACATTGGGGGTAGACCACCCCTCAGCAGTCGCGTATTGAGCGTTTAAGCTCACTTAGGTACAGCAAATCCCTGGACTTGTTTTTCTAAGAACAGGAGGGGATTGGTAATCCCGCTGGATATATGTTTCGTCGATGGTATGGTGGGAACGGAGAAAGATTATTTGGGGAATATTTTCGTGTTTTTCCCTCGCCTGTAGGGTATTTTTTGCTAAAGATTTTCCCGATCAAAAATTTCTTTTCATAAGCAATGAAAAAACATGCTATAACTGCTGCTAAATCTGTTGACGCTTTTGAACTGAGAGTAACTATATTTGTTATTATTAGCTAGTTTATACCTTACGATATCTGCCTACATTCGAAGATTTCTAAAATGCCATGCTATTAGTAACTTTTATGTTATTTTGTCGGTGCTTATGACTTAAATTAATGAAAAACACCCATCACAGAAAATTATATGGCAATTTAAATTTATTAAAATGAGGTATTTTAGGTAAAGTTTCATGAAAATTATACCAAATTTCAAAGCATTCTACATGGAATTCAAAACCATTGTTTTAAATTATTTTTCTTATGCACAACTTATTTAACACAGTTATAAATAAAGGTAGCTAAATAAAATCTAAAATATATTCAAATTTACCAAAAAGTTATGGCTCATTGCACATTTTCTTACTGAAAATTTTATAAAATGCCTGGTATTCGTAACAACTGTTAAAAAAATCTATTGATGTTAGAGCTAAATGTTTAATTCATTGTCTTTATCATATTTTAAATAACATGTATACAAAATATGAAGGAAATACATTCATAATAGTTTTTGAGATATCAGGTTTTGAGTAACCTAATTTTGACAAAAAATACTATTTTCATAAAATTTTTTTTTTTTTTTACTGAATAATGTTTAATATCAGACCACTCTTATAGTGTTGACACTTTTCTCTTTATTTATCCTGTTAAATTTTTTCTTCCAGACATTTGATTCTTTTTCGTACGCAAAATAGCAAGGATACAAAAAAAAAAAATCAGTCGAACATTGATTTAGAAACGTGGGCATTTAATATCGAGAGGAATTTCAGTATACCATAAAATTATTTTGCAACAAGAAAAAAAAAAAAAAAAAAAACAGTAGGATTAATTTTAGGGATTTTTAATTTATTTTTGAATGGAATTAAATCATATATGTTTTTTAATGGATTTGAGTTTAATCTCTGACTGTTATTCTTTAGCGTGGTGTGGTAGTGTGGATAGGGGATTACTAGAGCTCAAGTGTCGTCGTTATCGCTTGACCGAGGCTCAAAATTATGAGATACGTCTCCAATTGACCTCGTGTTGCTTTATAGTGTGACGTTAATAAACAACATTTTTTTGTAATAGAGAAAAAAAGATTTTCATGTTCCTTATTCGTTACACAAAATTTGTTCATAGTGGTTAAAGCCAGAGTTATTTTATTGACCGAAGTCAAATGACCACCTCAAAGTCGTCACGTTGGTGTGGTGTAGAAGTTTTGTAAATAAGGAGCCAATCTCGGGTGTCCTTCTCGTCATTTAATCGAAGTTCAAAATTCCTCGTTTTGCTTTAGAGTTCCAAGTTAATTAACAATCAATTCATATAATTCAAATGGGCAATGTAAAATTCGACCTATTTAAAATCTGATCAAGTGACCTACTTTTATTCAAGAATTTTGCCACATTTTATTTATTTTTACATAGACAGTTGTGTAGCGAAGTGTTCATATTATCAAGCTGATAGCCAGGAATGTTCTATCCCGATTCTGTGTTAAGGTATCCGACTACGTTCAGAACCGTGATTTTAAAAAAGCGCATAAATAGATAATTTTCATGATATTTAGTGTCACTTAGATTAGAATGCATGTATAAAATTGTTCTAAGGACATTTTGACTAAAAAAATTATTTAAATACAATATTTTGGCAAAAAATTAACTTAGAATAGCCTTTTTCAAAATGTTCTCCTTTTATAAAAAATGCTTCTAAAATAATTTTTGCTTATATGAAGTAAAAACTTCTCCAGAGAGTCCGAACAAAGAGTTTTGAAAAATTCACATTTTTTTCAGAGTTACAACCCATTGAAATAATTATCGGCGTTTTTTTCTTAGAATATCTCACCTCTGTTGTGTCGTAAAACATGGGTAAACCAACTTCTAAGTTATATATTTCAAAAATTCTAGTTGAGCCTCTGTACAGAGGTCTGAGCTATACACAGGCAAAATATTATTATAATAGAAGCATTTTTCACAAAAGGAGAATATTTTGAAAATGGGTCATTCTATGTTCATTAAATATTGTACTTAAATAATTTATTATTGTAATACTATTCTTAAAACAATTTTATATACATTTTCTAATCTAATAATAATAATAATAAAAATAAATAATTCGAATTGCTTCTTTATATTGTACAGTTGCATTGTTGAATCTTGATATCTATTCAAGCTTTGAACTTGTTTTCTAATTTATTATTTTAAATGCCGGGGAAAACATTTTTTGATTAATTGCCACTGTAGATTTAACCACACACACATCGCCACTTTCCCCACTTTATTATGCTCTCATACACAGAATATTAAGTATCGATTTAACACTTATATTGCATATATCAAATAGAATCGATTAATTAGCATATAATTAATGTTAAATTATTCATGTGTTGTAATAAAGCATAATTATGGATTCCCGTAATTGTATGATGGGTTTAATAATACAGATTCGTTTAATAAGTAAAAATTATCGTTTCGTCGTGCAAATTTAGATAGATTTCATCTTCAGTTCCAAACGGCATGCTTGAAAAAAGATAATGACAATAATTAGAGCCCGTACGGCGAGAAAAATCAGTTAATTATAACTGTAGTGTATTCCGTTCAGTAACTTCTACCTTTCTGAGTTAAATAAATGAAAAAAAAAAAAACCTGTTTTCTACTTAAAAGTTCACTGAATCAAGAGTGCATGCCATTCCATATACACACCCCCAACTCTTTTTCTCAAATTCTTACTATTAGTTTACTTTCCCTATATATTTATATATATACCTTGTTCAAATTTTCAATCATTAATTAAATACGTTTTAAAGCGCTCAATTGAGCTGAAATTTTGCACACACGATCATTTTGGAAGAGAATACTGCAATTTCACTATAATTAATAAAAATTAATTGATTAAAACTACTTATTCGTAGAATCACAGATACAGCCACGTTGGCTTCCTTTTTGACGACCTTGTGTCAAAACTTGAAAAGGTTTTTGCTCACATTTTAAAGTACTCATTTGAGCTGAAATTTTCTATTCACGATTGTTTTGGGTCACAATACGATAATTTAATTATAATTAATTGACTGAAACTAATTATTTAAAGAATTATAAATACAGTCACGTTGGCTTCATTTTTAAGTTCACTTGGGTCACAAAACAGTAAAAGAGATTTTTTTTTCACGTTTTAAAGCATTCCGTTGAATTGAAATTTTATAGACACGATTATTTTGGATAACAATACGATACTTTAATGATAATTAATAGAAAGTAATTGCCACTTAATATTGTGATTCTATCATATGCATATACATATTTATATTAATTATAATTATTTGATAAAAAGTAACTACAATAAAATTTTTCTTTGTTGTTTCTTAGTAGGAATTGATTTAAAATTTATCTTTTTATATTTCTTGTTACACGATTTTGAATTAACATGATTCACGAATATATGTTTTTACACGAATTTTTCGATCAAACACGAATCTCACCACTGCAATTTTTTTTTTTTTTAAATTCTAATTTTGACAGTGTAATAAGAGAACGGTCGGTTTGTGCCTACATATGTGCGAGTAACTTGATCTCCTTCATGGCTTGTTTGCTTTCCATTCCAGAATAACGGGGAATACCCGAATTTTTATATCCCTTTTTCTTTTTCTTTATTAATTTCAATAAAGTTCTAAAATTTGATGTTCAAATTAAAGTTGTTTTTTTTTAATTCGATGGTGAAATTTCCAATTAAATTTGTGTTGATGATAGTTTTTTACTATTAAACAAGTAATATTGTAGGAATCATGGTTTAAGTGGCTGAAGATCAGCGAGGCCAAGATCTAAATACTCAGATACTGTTTTTTTGTACCACATAATACCATCTCGTTAATTCAGCCACTCAATCAGAGTGTTATAGCAGCATTTAAGGTATCCGACTCTACGTTCGGAACCATGATTTTAAAAAAGCCCCTAAATGGATAATTTTCTATATTAGTGTCATTTGGATTAGAATACATGCAAAAATTTTTTTAAGACATTTTAAAAAAATTTATTTAGATCAATATTTTGGAAAAAAATTAATTTAGGATAATTTTTTTTTCAAAATGTTCTCCTTTTTTGTGAAAAATCTTCTATTAAAAAAACTTTTTGCCTGTATATAGCTCAGACCCTTTTACAGAGGCTCAACTAAATTTTTTGAAAAATTCACATTATTTTCAGAGTTACCCCAATTGAAAAAATTACTGGCGTTTCTTTTTTAAAATTGCTTTCCTCTGTTGTCGTAAAATATGGATAAACCCATTCTAAGCTATATATTTAAAAAAATTCTTGGGGTTCTAGATGGGTCGAGTATATACAGGAAAAAATTTTTGTAATAGTTTTTTTTTACAAAAGGAAACTTTTGAAAAATTTTTTAAGTAATTTTTAAAAATATTTTAAAAATTTTTTTCAAAATTTTTATACATACATGTATTCAATAAAATGACTTTATATAAATAAAACTATCCATTATCCTTTAAAATCAGTTCGCGTAGTCTGTCTTAAAATTACTAAAAAGGGAAACGTTTAAATATATTTTAAGACTCAGTAGAAAAGAAAGAAATTGGATTGTTGCGGAAAATTGAAGAAAGTTTAAGAGTAAGTTTTGTATAGCAGGATATCAAGAATTATATATAAGTAACTTGAGAAACAGCCGCTAACAACAGACTTAAATTAGTGGTGGGGATTTGTGTTAAGGCTTAATGTAGATAAATTTCGCTTTACAGTAAAACCTGTTTTTGTGCGGCAGATAGGAACCACATAAAATAAAACCACACAAAAAAATATTCAAAAATATCATAAATACTTACTTATAACAAATAGTTTTGTCGCCGTACTACAGAATTTTTTTTATGCGGTGGAGAGGGATCACATAAAAAAAGTCGCACTTAGAAAATACATCAATTATTTACGAAATTTATGAGAAAATATTTCCAAACAAAACAAGTAATTAAATTACAAACGGAGACTTTTTAAAAACCATTTAATTTCTCATTATACACATGGGGAAGTTTTTAAAATGCACATACATAATTCACTGCTAGTCATCGCAATCCAAATCACGCATCTTTCTGTGATGAATTAGCTCAGAATCACTTTCGTCCTTTTAAGATACAATTTCAATTGATTTATGTTTCGGCACCATAAAGAAAGTGATAAGTTTTCGCGATGACGGTTGGTTGGTCAAATGTTTGTAAACGTCACGATAACCAGATATGTATGGTTGTAGCTCTTTTTGGAATTTCAAACTCCTTTCGGAATTGGTACCTATTTAAGGAAAGCCGTTGAAATTCATATACCACATAAAAAAAACATCAAAATAAACAAATAAATACATCGCACAAAAATAAAATCACATAAAAAAAGGACCGCGCAAAAGCAGTTATACTTTATTAATTTTTTCAAATCAGAATATTTTTTTTTTTTAATAATCCTAGAAAAATATTCCTTTTTTATAAGTTAACTTCAATAAATCCCTAAATTTATTTTGATATTTGGATCGATATAGACTCAAATATATGACATTTTCTTGCATCTCATTTGCTTTAATTCTTTATATATAATTTACCTTCTATTCTTATTTCCTATATAAATGTATATTCTATCGAATGATTATCTACGATTATTCTGTCCTTAAAGTTGTCATTGTTCGATTTTCAATCTCCATTTATAATTCTACATACTTTTACTATTATTCATAAAGGGAAAAATTTCCCCATAAACAGGGAAATTTGCTTTACCATGGGGAAACGGGTATCTCGCTTACCAAATAATAACCGAAAGCCTTAACAGCTATCTAAACATTTGCCATCTATTGTTGAAAGCGCATGCGACTCGCGGGAGAAGTTTAAAGACTGGCCAAACGAGCAACCATAATAGGACAAATGTTTGCAACCCCCCTATTTAACGGGGGCATAGAATCGAATTAAAGCTCGAAAAATATTTATTTTGTCCTCTATTAGATCTCTTATTAGAGACGGGTACCCACAGGATTTACATAATATCCTCATCCTGCTGTACTAAAGATTCTGCATGTCGCAGATGTAGAATGAGGGGGGAGGGAGTTCTTATTTTTTAGAGGGGTGTACGAATAGTGGGGTATGAGAAATGTTATCGTAGAATATTAATGAAATTGTGTTCTGGTGTATTTAGGATAGGTTATATATATATATTCACACACACATCAATATATCTAAAATTTTATATAAATAATTGAAAGTAATTAAATTTACTTCTGTTATATGCATTGAACTTGATGGATGGTAGTTTTAATGGGTTAAATCAAGTAATACTCAACTTTTTTTCTGCCGGGCTGCATGCATATGTCAGCTATTTCACGCAAGGCCGCTATTTACTATTAATAGGTATTTATTTCGCGGGCCGCAACATGAGGATAATGGAGGGGAGGGGAGAGAAATGCTTTAAGCCCGATAACATTAGATATTTAAAATGTGAAAAATTGCTCAAAATATTTAAACTCCTGTTTGGGTTTTTTTAATTATTATTTACTATATTTTTTGTGACTAACACTAAATTAAAAGCATTTAAGAAACACTCTTTCGCAATTTCTGCTTCAGTAAACTGTTTCATGTGATTACCAATAATATAACAAACGTCATAGGATGTCTTTGTTGTCGCTGTGATATTACCACTGACAAAACATTTTGTTGCTATTGCGAAGATTATTCAAAAAAGCCTATTTATCACCTCTTGAAAGAGATCTTCGAGAAAAAGTGTCATTGAATGCTTTTCGTTTATTGGTATTTTTTATAAATACAAACACTTTCGTGACAAATCAAACAATTACTGATCCATACTTGTTTTTCACTACAAAATAGTCAACTTCCCAATCGCCTTGAAACGAACTATTTTCTTCGAATATTTTTTCGCTTGCAAGACATGAAAGACAATTAAAAATTAATTCCACCCATAAAATGGTCGCTACTCCACTGTTGTCCATTATCACTATTGGAAAAAAAATATCAATTCACACCCATACGACATCGACAGCGAAAAGCAAAATATTTTTGATTTTTATTTTTACCAAACTTGCACAGAAATTTAAAAATTTTAGATATAAGGACCTTGACCCAGCCACTATAAATTGCCATGGCCTGGTGATTCCCTTTAAATGAACCTTCTTAATGCGCAGTTTTAGACAAAACTAATTATAAGGGAAATAAAAATTTCACTTCATTTTAGATTATTAAACCTTGACCAACTATAATTATCAATAATTGTGGATTTTCAAATCAAATGTAAACGCTTAAAATTCCAGTTTAGCCCAAATTATTTTATACTTGGAAAATTTAAATAATATAATTCTATCATTATTTTATTTTATTTCTATGTATCAAGAATTTTAAAACAATTTTTATTTTAGCTAAAACAATGTTATAAATCTTAATTTTAATTTTAGTATAATTTACGTAAAAATTATTTTAAAAATTATAAAATTAAAAATTTTATAGCATTATTTTATTTTACCTGGTTTTTATTTAGTCAAGATATATAATAAGTGCATTAGTTGTATTTAATTTTACCTAAACACGAGCTATATATAGCTCATTCAGGGCATTTGTATAATTTTGTATGTAGTATTATTTAATAAATATTATTATTAAAAAAAAATAAAACTTGCAATGAATCTATCAGGCACAATATACATATCCATTATTGCGAAGAAATAAGTGGAATGTATTTTGTATTTATAAAGAAGATGGCCTTCAATAGCGTGGTGGTACAGTTTTTGGACTCTCATATTTTCATACTAGCAATGTATGTGTGAGGTATTAATATTATAAAGAAAGAAAGAAGAAGAAAGTTCAAGAAAGTTGATGTTAGACATTTTTCTGGCAAAATGCGTTGCACGCGTTCACTCAATGACGCGGTATTCCCAACTCGCGTGATCGGTTGTGGCGATACTGGTCACACGGATAGAGAAAGAGTGTGGGATGACGGCACCAAAACAGTTGTTGCCAACTCCACTCATTTTCAAGCTACACCCTTAATCTCGTTCTTTTCGTGTCGCACCTTGTTCTCTAAAATGAACTATTAATCAGTCTTAATACAAAAAATATTTTAACATAACATTATTAGGAAAAAGTGGCCTTATAATGGATTAAAGCAAAGGTGGGCTACGTGCGGCTCACAAAAAGGTTCTTTTACGACCCCCAAGACAGTAAAAAGCCATATATAGCGAAAATGTTTTCTATATTTGAATCGACATATAATTGTGAGCAAAGATTTTTTCACGAAGATCAACTAGAATAAATATACAGGGACTTTGTATCCAGACCGACAAACTTGTAGGGTGTGTAGGGGGTACAGAGACGACTTGGAATCAAATAGGAATGCGGGGTTGCAAATGCCGTAGCTGTAGTAGAGAAAAAGAACAGAAAGAGCAACATAATTATGGGACATAATACCTTTTGTTGAAAAGTTGTACAGCAGCAGATGTTCGAAATTACGACCAGAAGTCGTCTAGCAAACCTACCATCGGCACTACATGCATGGAAGTTCTTACTTCCTGGTAGATTCCTGGCCCGTCTTGTATCCTCTCGGCAGCTACACGTATTCGAGCGATGAGGTCTTGAAGTAGAGCAACGAGCGTCCCGTACATCAAACTCTTCATATGACCCCAGAAGAAGTCCATGCATGATAGGTTCTATGATCTGGCAGGAATGATCTATCTGCTGTTGTTCAAAGGTTATGTTAAGGTGTTTTTTGTGGACGTGAATTCTGTAATGGGAAGGATTCTTATCATGCTGGTATCACATGACGCGGCCCAACGACGGAGGAACATGTGATATGTCAAGGAGTTCAGGTAGGACTTATTGCAAGAAGATCAGATATGCCTTACCATCTAAAGCAGCGTTTCTCAAACTGTGGGGCGCGCTTCCCTAGGGGAGGGATAACTTTACGAGGGGGGCGCGAGCATACTGAAAAATCGAAAAAAGAGAATTATTTTTTAAAAATTATTTATTTATTGAAAGTAAACAAACAAAATACATTCTGACATGATAAAAAATAAAATACACTTTTATACTGACATAATACACTTATAAATGTATCAGTACTGCAAAATGTACTTTACAATTTATTTAACAATACTAAGTTAAGAACAATTTTATAATTACCAGTGACCCCATGGGCTTGTCAAATCAACACTTATCTTGATCATTTGTACGGTCTAAATTTAATTACTTTACTGCCGATTTAAAGTTACGCGATTCGCTCCCCATTGCCACCATTTTCCACGTAGGCACAAGAATGTGATGTATTGGGGGATTCACAATAAGCAAATTCTCTGAAATAAGTAAATCCTTTACAAACATTGCCAATGTCCTTTTATTGCATTCCAGAGCCTTCGAATTTTTATGGATAGCAGTGCATAGAAAAGATCGTACTTTGGAAAGACGTATATATACGTCCAGGACTATTAACTCTTTGACTGAGAGAGACGTTTATTTACGCCGGTGATACTTAAGAGGTTAAAGTCGTATTACAGCTTTTGCTACAAAGTATAGTATAATTGAATTCAATACATTATTATTGTATGGAAGAGGGGCGAGACGAAAAATCTGATTGAATATTGGGTCGCAAGCATTGAAAGTTTGAGAAGCACTGATCTAAAGGAGTGTTCAAAAGATACGGTTCAATGGGGTAGTCTCCAAGAATGCTGGTCTAAGCATTGACAGAGAAACAATGTTGAGCTGCACTGGTTGAGTAAGTTTGTAAGGATCTCGAAGACTAGCCACGTTCAAAATTACTTAGTTTATTTGCAACACAAACAACAAAACAAGTTCAATCAATCAAAACTAAGAGATGCACCAATTTAAGCATTATGAAACAATTAACGAGGTACGCGAGATATAAGAAGACTTTAATTACCAGTAAAACACTTACTTCAATTCAAGTACACTGCCTTTCCTAGCTATCTAATCTATATTCAATCTCCAGTGACAAATCGTCACCTTAATTATTACAATTATCAAATACTGAATATCTGCATTACACTTTAAATTTGATTAATCACTGCTTTGCTAGCAGCCTACCCTATCTCTCCTTCTTTCTTACTTGAAAGCCTAGACTTTATATAGTAAACTAATTTAAATAATCACGTTCTCTTCTTCAGAGGGTGCGTTCAAATAAAATAGTTTTATAAGGACCAAATTTTCCCCAAGAGGATTTGTTAATGCGAAGGTCGTGGATAAAACCGTCACACGATGAGGGTTCTCCAAACCCTACATCTGGGCGTTATGCTGATTAAGGCGTTTCTGTTTTTTTCTCTGCTTCTTTGCCCCATAGTTTGTAACTACGGCATTTGTAACCCTACATGCCTATGTGATTCCGAGTCGTTTGTGTACCCTCTACACCCCTTGCAAATTCTTCGGCATCGTAGCGAATCCCTCTATAGATGCAGGGACATCTTAAGACTTCTTGAGGCCATGGGGCCCCTACTCAAAAGTAAGCCCTGGACAACCTACATAAACATCTGGACCCTTACACCCCCTCAGGGGGCTCACCTTCTTTAGGTGGGTACGGGTGCCCAAATCTCATACCCTAGTGATCTTTACCTTTTCCCAAGGGGTTTATTCTTTGGTAAACACAGGTGTCACGCCCCCGGGGTACCCCAGTGATCCTTCTCTTTTTTTCGACCCTCCTTTTATCATCAATTTCTTTTCCCGTCAGCCCAAACCTTTTGAATGTTTGGCGCAGTATACCCAAAAAACTGGCTCTTGAACCATAAAATCCCAAAAACTCAGTTGAGTTTGGTTTTTTTTATATTAAAACCGAAGGGCCCTTCAAATGTGGGACCTAAGCCCCTTTAAATAGACGTACATAACATACATTGTCAAATATTGCAACCCCCAACAAATAAACTGCGACTTACAATCGCCAAACCGCTCGACCGACGCCGCCGATTGAATGGAAAGTGTGTATGGTGGTAGACCCAAAGGGCTAGACGGGACACGATCATCACGTGTATGTATCACATGATATCATCAGAAATTTCTCGTTTTTTCGGAGAATACAACCTAAAAATAAGATTTGACAGTTGAAATTATTCGAATTATGGTTTTAAAAGGTGGTGAGAACAGGAGGCCCCCGTCAGTTGACCCCATCCTTAAGACGTCTCTGTGTAGATACAGGTTGACTGGCATTAACTTGCAGGCTGTGATGAGAATTCCAAATACATTGTAGAAAAGTGTGGTTGGGTACATTTGTCTCATTGAACTGATTCTAAAATTAAATATTCTGGCAGTTAGAGATTATATGAAATTAGCACATTAAATAAATTGAACAAAACTTCCACTATTTTATTTAACTTATATTTATTGATTTGTATATGATACATTTCATACCTTTTCTGAGATGTAAAGTTAACAAATGAATGCAATCATTTTGAAGAGTTGCAGCCCTCCGGTCCCCTCCGTTTCCTGGGGCCCTTGAGCCAAAACAATTTCCTCCCCGGGGGTTAAAAATATTAATTGAGAGGGATTATATTGTTTTTAAAATTTAAATTTAAAGGGAAATAAGATAAATTTCTTCATTAAAACTATTTTTTTTTCTTGAAGAAATTTAAGATTGTCAATTAAGGTATCCGACTACTTGCAACAACTTTTTTTTTAAAAAAAAAATTGAGGTATGGGGATTTTTTTCTGTGGTTTTAGATTTATTTAGTACATTTTAAGAAAAATATTCTAAAATTAAGAAGAAAAAAGGAAATTATATATTATTACTAAATGGGAAGAAATGGGTAAATATTTACAAAACATTACATAAACGGCATCCCTACTGTACAAAAAGTTCATGAACAAATTTTCAATTTTGATGTGTTGCTTTGCAATTCATTTTTGAAATGACCTTCAGAATAAGAGATATTTTAATTTTTACAAAAACTAGAGCCCTTTATCTCAGTTATTACATGAAATTTTGCTTAAAAAAACCGATTATATTCTCATAAGGGACTATAAAGTTCGTAAAACAGTGATTGATAAATCTGAAGGTTAAAACACTCTTATTGTTACACAAAAATGCCCAAAAAAATTTTTGTTAATTATTTTCAAAACTTTTTGAGCAATCGCTGTGCCCGTTTTAACATTTTCAAAAAAAATTTTTTTTAGTAACGTATGACAAGTATGACATCTTTCTTAAAGTTTTTACTAGATGCTTTTACTAAAACACTTGTAGTTTTTGTTCTAGTGAATGGAAAATAATAAACTTGGTATTTTTATAAAGCTAATAAGATGGCCTATAGAATAAAATCATAAAAAAAAATGCCAATTTTTGGCAAAATTCACAATTTTAGAGTAGTTGGATAACCAGTAGCGCAGGCAGGATTTTTTCAAGGGGGTCCAGGGTCGGAATTCCATCTTTCTCGTATCGTGCTCCAAAACGCCGCCCAACATATTCCTTTGATTTTGTCGATTTTCGGGAAGAAAAAACAGTAAAAAGTTCATTATTAAATGAATACTAAACATTAATTAATAAAATTAATTATTAATAACCAATACTGAATTACATTTTTTGTACTATATACATATGATTATAATCAATAGGGGAAAAAATCAAGGGCTTTGGGGATTCCCTTTTGATGTGTGCCACAGTCGGATACCTTAAATATCATCATCAAAAAACATACGAAAAAAAAAATCTTACCGAACCTATTAATATCAGTTTGTCTTTGCCTAAAAGTCCTTGAATAGGGATGTTTTAGAAACGCGTATCTTCATTTCCAAACGATTCCCAAATGATTGTTTAGTGACTTTTCCGACTCTGCGAAACACAAAGATCGTTTTGCCCCTCTCACCCCCAGCCTGCATGGGAATTACAAATTATTCGAGTTCATTTTCAGATGGCCACTGCTGTGGGCAATATTTAATTTAGTATTCTTCACATTGTTGTCAGGTGGTCCGACCCATTTATCAAAACCTGCCTGCAGCAGATTTATTCTCCCTTTTGCACGGGATCCCCCAAGACCATCTTCCCATTTCATAAGAGCGCCAAAATTACATCAAAACAGGCGAAATTTTCCACCGGCATTACATTCATTCATTCGTTCATTCTGTCTGCGCCTGACCTTTAATGAATTTTCTGCGCCACTGCGAATCTACGGCCTGGCCCTTACGAGGCCAGCCTTCACATTCAGTAAGGAATGACCACTGCCATTAATCACCCAGGTGCCCGAGAGATGGGGAAGGGGGGTGATCCGAAGAACAGGGGGAGGGGGGAATGCTGTGGAGAAAGGGACGTTTTCGAAAGTTCACAGGAGAATGCCCTGAAAATTTAGGGAGGCTCGTGCCCCTGAGCCAGTAGAGGTTAATTGGCTTTTGCAAAATGGCGTGATTTCCTAAACGAGCCAAGATATTCGCCAATTAATTTTTCGTCGCTTAATTTTTCCGAGGGTTGCCGGGGAATGGTGGGTTGTTGGGAGGGTCTTGGGAAATTTTGGAAGGTGTACGGCCTGCTGATATGAATGTCTGTTAATGATATGGATGGTGATAATTATTGGAACAAAAAGTTCGAAAAGTGGACCGAAAGTTTGTCTAAGAAGGTTGGGGTTTACTCCTAAGATTTCATTCAATGATCCCACTTGAATGTTGAAGAATGTACATAATCTTTGAGATTCAGTGTGAAAACTGTTTAACACGAAACTGAGGGGGACTCTGAAATATTTTTCGTGTTAAAAGAATTAAGGTATCCGACTACTTGCGACAACTTTTTTTTTGAAAAAATGAAGATAACGGGAATTTTTTTGTGATTTTTAGGTTTATTTAGTATATTTTAAACAAAAAATCGTAAAATTGAAAACAGGAAAAAATTTATTATTATTAAAATGGGAAAAAACTGATAAAAATTACATAAACGGGGCCCACTCTGTACAAAAAATTTCTCGAATAAATTCTCAATTTTTCAATTTTAATGTGTTACTTTGTTATTCATGTTTGAAATGACCTTCAGGATAATAGATATTTTAATTTTTACAAAAACTAGAGCCCTCTATCTTAGTGACTATATGAAATTGCTTAAAAAGAACAGTGATTATATTCACATAAATTAACTGTAAATTTTGAAATAATACAGTGATTGATAAATTTGAGGAACAAAATACTTCTACTGTTATACAAAATATTTATTTAAATTATTTTCAAATTTCATTAAATTATTTTCAAAACTTTTTGAGTAATCGCCGTCCGCGTTTGAGTTTTTCGGAAAAAAAAAAAAAAACACATTTCGAGTAAAACGCATTTTAAAAGTTTGAATCTTGTGTAAGTTATAGCATCTTCTTTGGTTAAAACACTTGTAGTTTTTGTTCTAGGGAATGGAAAACAAAAAGCTTGGTATTTTTATTAAGCTAATAAGATGGTCTATAAAATAAAATCATAAAACAAATTTGTCAATTTTTGAAAAAAAATCATAATTTTAGGTAGTCGGATACCTTAAGTGTTAAAAGATATTGCAACCCCCCCCCCATATATTTAACATAATTTTATTAGAGTACATTTTATATACATAGATATGTTCAAATATTCCGTAATTTGCTCTTTTTTTAATTATTGTTATTCATTTAGAGCAGGGATGGGCATTAAGTCGATCGCGATCTACCGGTGGACCGCCTAGACATTTTGAGGTGACCGCCTTTTCTGAGACCTAAAACGTATATATAAAAGAAAGATTTATGGAATACCGACATCAGGTAGACTGGATAATCGGCTTTTCACAATCAATGAGACTATGTTTACTATTACAAAAAGGATTCTATAAATGTACCTTCATTGGAAGCGCACTATGATGCATAAAACGTTCACTGCTGCTGTAGAGAAAAGAGATCACTGCGATACCTGCCAAAAATGAATTTTTTCCCAGACGCAGACTGAAGGGGAGAATAAATGTTGATAATCAGCTCTTCCCGCACTTTCACGGGATTGGATTCTCGTGTTGATATCATGTCCCACGATGGCGAGGGACTAGGTAGCGACAAATTAAATACATACGTCGGTTTCAAATTCATCGGTTTATGTATACTGAACGCTCTACGGTCTAGAAGTTAGTCAGTCATAGTTGTTCGAGCGTTCAATTTGACAATTTTTTGTTACTTGTGTTTTTTTGTAGTAAAAATAGTAATCTGTCATCTTTTAAAAGATGGGTACAAAGTCGAAAACAAGTGTTAAGAAAAGAAAACATACAATTTTAATATAGAATAGCCACACCTACGCCAATGGGGGACCGCACCACCCTAAAAGCATTAGAAGTAGCCCGTACCCCCGAAAAGTCTGCCCACCCCTGATTTAGAGTTAGCAATTCCCAAATCCTTACAGGTTTTCGTTTTCTGTTCTTGATCAACAGCCTTAGGAAGCTCCATCTTCATTTTAAGTTAAATAGAAGCTTGCTTCCCCCTGAGCTCTCTTTGCCATTGTGCTCGTAAAAAAATTCATCTAAAATAGAAAATAAAACGCTAACCAGATTTTTACTCATACTACGATGTACTCGTCGCCGAAATCCAAAGCCAAATAATGAGAGATGAGATATTTTTATGTGGTGTTTTTAGGGGTGGAGGGCGGCAGTAGCTTCGTTGAACAAAATTGAATCGTATCGCAAGCTATTCTGAGGGTATTTCAGAGTCAAGTTAGCCTCCTTTCTACGAAATGTGAAACCACCTCTCTTTCATATCGCACCCCTCTTGTCGGCGTGCCTGGTATTTTCCTTATTTTGTTCATTCCCAGAAGGGAAATCTTTTCGTGTTAAGCAATTTTCTTTTCGTTTTAAGAGAAAAAATGCAGTAAAGTAAACAGTAGTTTATCGGTACCGTAGTATTATTTCGTGTTAAGAGAAAAAAAATGCATTAAAATAAACAGTTTCTGGGGACCGTTGTATTATTTCGTATTAACCAATATTTTTCGTCTTAAGCGTTTTCGCGTTAAACGTATTTCACTGTATATGGATTCAACATATGAAATTTGAACACAGGACACACACACGCTTATGCACACGCATGCTTTCACATAACAATAAAGTTTATAATTGGCATCAGAAATCGCACATCTGCTTTCGAGATGTCTTGACTGTTGAAGGATCATTTTACACTCGAGTGAGAATTATCGGAAATGTGGTAGCTTTCTAAGACTATTTAAATCCCATAATTAAATTAGAGTATTTATTTTCCATAGAACTCTCCCTGTTTCATTCTAATATGCAGAGCAAGTCATATAAAAAAATTTTTTTTAAGTCAATTCCGATTAGATCAACAAAGAAATTTTTTATTTTAGCTACTTTTTTATTATAAATAGTTACAATTAATATAAATATGTATATACATATGATAGAATCACAACCTAAAGTGGTAATTAATTTTTATTAATTATCATTTAAGTATCGTATTGTCATCCAAAACAATCGTGTATATAAAATTTCAGTTCAACTGAATGCTTTAAAACGTGAGAAAAAAACCTTTTCGAGTTTTAACACAAGTCGCCAAAAACGATGCCAACGTGGCTGTACTTGTAATTCTTTGAATAATTAGTTTTAATCAATTAATTTTTATTAATTATAATTAAACTACTGTATTGTCATCCAAAATAATCATGTATATAAAATTTCAGCTCAATGGAGCGCTTTAAAATGTATTTTATTAACGATTAAAAAGTCCACAAAGATAAATAAATAAATAAATAGAGAGTGTGAGTTAATTGTAGGAATTGAAAATAATAACTACACAATTTATTAACTAATGATTATGTTATTCCTAGAAAGCTATGACTGTCTGCTGAGTATGATATGGAAAATAAAATATGTTGTTTAGCAAACATGATATTTTGAAGTAAAATTTTTGTCATTTACTGAATTTTGTAAATTTCTTTCTTATAAGTCACTGAGAAATAAGGTACACTCTTATCTTTATAATTATTATTTTTATCTATATATACACAGTAGGACCCTGATTTAATGAAATTTTTCTCCCTCCGATTAAAATAAAGGCAAAAAATTAAACCTCCCTATTCATTAAATAATAAACCCTGAATGAGAGCAAACAGCCAATTTTTTTTTTCTTTTCTTTTTCAATTCCTACTATTATAGCTCATTCTCTATATATTTATTTATTTATCTTGGTGGAATTTTCAATCGTTAATAAGCGCTCAATTGAGCTGATATTTTATATACATGATTATTTTGGATGACAATACAATAATTTAATTATAATTAATAAAAATTAATGGATTAAAATTAATTATTTAAAGAATTACAGATACAGCCCCGTTGACATCATTTTTTGGCGACTTAGCGACAATTTTGTCGACGTGTCAAAACTTGAAAAGGCTTTTTCTCGCGTTTTAAAGCATTCAGTTGAACTGAAATTTTATATAAACGATTGTTTTGGATGAGAATACGATACTTTAATGAGAATGAATAAAAATGAATTACCACTTAATGTTATGATTCTGTCCTATGTATATTCATATTTATATTAATTGTAACTATTTATAATAAAAAGTAGAATTTAATGAAAGTAGTAGCCAAATTTTTTTTTTTTAGTTTGCATTATAAAAAATTGGATTTTTTTTTTAAATGACATATCCTATTTGTCCGAAATAGAAAGGCTTTTCTTGAAAGAAACAAATTTCAGTGAGAAAAGGGTGCAGCCCATTATTAGGCTTTACAGGTGGAGATGCTTCAGGAGTGTAACCCACTGCGTGAGTTTTGAATAGGATAGGAAATTCCTTTATCTCATCCCACTGCACGACGCAGGGATATTTTGAGAGATTTTACTATTTGCTCTCTTTCTTGAGGAAGAGTGGTTTATTATACTAAGGTTTTGCGAATTTTTTTGAAAATTTGTGAAAAACATGGCATATTGTCGGAAATGAACGCATGGCAATTTTTATGCAGATATTGAAAATGAAAACTAATCAAACTGTTACATTTTTTCATGTTTTACATTGTTTGGAAACAGTGTAAGAGTATACCTCATGCAGCAGTATGTAAAGAACGCAGTGTTTTCTTCTCCGTATAAAGTCGAAAAAGAACTCCTTCGAGTCAGGAATCAAAAAGATAGTCATTCAATTATTAATCAATATTTTAAACTTCCCAATGAACTGGTGCGAAATAATTCGCTAATATTATTTTTAGCTACTGAATAATGAATGTTATTTCGAACTTTGGATATTTTTTATAGTTGTTTATTATAGAATTTCCAAAAGATAAGTGCAAAAAAGTTATATTTGTTCGGACCCTGATATTACGAATAACCTCGAATTAACGAATAAAATGCTGGGTCCCGATGAATTCATTAAATCGCTGTTCGACTGTATATATATATATATATATATATTTTAACATACCGTAAAATTCGGCGTATTACTCGCACCTATACCTTCAAGCTGCAATTTTCAATTTTTAGGTGTATTCGCCGCAAACGCGCAGCCCTTTTTACCAGAAACCTGTTTGTGCTGCAGTGCTCTTATTTGCCCTTTTTTGAGGTTTTTCCCCAAGCTTTGAAAAAAAATCTATCCCTTTGGGACTACAGCCCTTTTTAAGTTCATAAAGGATGTCATTTCTTTTAAATAAATAAAATTTTGATTAATGTAGAAGTCTAATTTTTTTCTATGCGCATCCTTTTTTTATTTTTTAAGCTCTCATTTTTATACCCGGCGTATAACGCGCACCCATAAATTTTGATCTTATATTTTGTGTTAAAAGTGCGCGCTATACGCCGGATTTTATGGTATATATATGTATATATCAGTAGCGCACACGAAAATTTTTCGAGAGGAGAGTCCAGAGTCGAAAGTCCACCATTTTCGTATCATGCTCCAATACGCCGCCAACATATTCTTTTGATTTTGTCGATTTTCGGGAACAAAAATAATACAAACTGAATTATTGAATAAATACTTAGCATTAATTAATGAAATTAATTATTAATAACAAATATACAATTAAATTTTACATAACAGATACATAGGAATATAACCAATAGAAAAAAAAATGTAGGGCTATGGGGGGTGTCCGAACCCCTAGGACACCCCCCTTGTGTGCACCACTGATATATATATATATATATATATATATATATATATATATATATATATATATACATATATAGGGAGACCGTGGTTGAGCCTAGTGGTCAAGGTAAATCGTGGCTGGCGTGTCATGAGTTCGAGCCTAGTGTCGCGGAAGTCCTATCGTTGGAGTGGTGGGGAAGCTTGCAGAGTTATCCACATCACTTTGTCCTGAGAAGACCAGCTCAGGGTTGTCTTCGTCACTTGACCATGGTTCAAAATTACAGGGTCAGTCTCCAATAGTCTCGTGTTCATCAGACTATCTATTTCATACAGTTCAAGAATAAATTAGTTTAGCTGTAAGTTTGGGATAGAAGATATTCACTTCATGTTTCATCCCGTAATCGCATTTACTGTGCTAAATTCATGACGGTCACGTGATAAATACAATCACGTGTTCTCTATTGAATTCAAAACTGACATTAGGCTTCTACTTGCTGTTCTACTTGCAAAATTTAAATGCAATTTTAGATTTGATAATTGGGTGAAAATGTTAAGATATTTAGATTCTTTTAAAAAGAAAATCTTCTATTAAACGTATATTTTTAAATCAATGCATTTTGTTTACCTATGTGCTTTATTATTATTTTTTTCTAATGGGGCTGCGCATTGGTATTTTAATCTTTGCAGACATAGTACATTCCCTAGAGCTAGTATCACTTTTTAGCGCTGCACCAAATAGGCGATACCAATTACTGCAAGTAATTTTGATGCCCATTTCCTCCCCAGAGGGAGGCACCTGAGCTCTGACGATGTGAAACTGTACTAGGATTTAATTTTGCCGAGAGCACCCAAGCCAAATAGACACTCCAGGGAACTTTTACATGTCGTATAATCATACATGGCCGCTGTCGATTTTTCACATCATGAAAATCCACCGACTTGGGCCGGGGTCGAATCCCCATGTGCTTTATTGTTTGACAAATATGTACTCTTTAAGAGAACTTCTGCAAAAAAGCAAAAGTTGGCAATAATGAAACACATGAACTGATTAGCTAGAAACACATAATTGTTTTTGTTATATGGCTATGACGACACATGAGTTTAGCCCAGTGGCGCACACGGGGGGGAGGTCCTTATGTCCAGATCTCCTCCCCCCACGGCCCTCTATTTCTAATTGATTATAATCCTATGTATATAATACGTAAAATTTAATTATTTGTTATTCATAATTAATTTTATTAATTAAAGCTAACTATTTATTGAATAATTAATTTTTACTGTTTTTGTTCCCGAAAATTGACAAAATCAAAAGGAGCATGATACGAGAATGGTGGACTTTCGACCCTGGAGCCCACCCTTGAAAAATTCCTGTGTTCGCTGCTAGTTTAGCTCATTAGATTATTAGGGTCATCATAAAGTTGAAATATAAATAATTTGCAAAAGAATTTGTTAAAGCTATTTCTTTATTAAAACAAAATGTATTGTGACTTATATTTTCCATTTGTGTTCCTTCTCCAGATTTTTCAATTCAAATTAGCATTCTGAAAGTTGAAAATAATGAGATTAGGCCTTTTTCATTAAGGGCTATAACGCAAAATATTTCCCAGAGTAAGATGTCAAATGCCATTTACAGTTATTGCTTTCGTGACGTTTATTATGTACTGCCAACATCATTATTTTTAAAACCGCATGCGCTATCAATATCCTTACACTTTTTAATTAAAACAACCCTTGTGAATAACAAAATTGTCACGAGCGAAAGCCAATACATCTTTTTCCCAATTAGGATTTCCCAAATAATCCGTGTAATAATTCGCCTCGTCATTCATCACTGTTATTTTTCTTCCCATCTTATCTGAAATGACAAATTTATCGCTTTCAATTACGACAACATATGTACGTGCACTCAAATAAAGTCAAATTTTTATTTTCTCACGACATCCTGATGGCAACAACTCTTTACGTATTTATTTTTTTTGTCGTCGTTACACAACTCATCAATGTAGACAGGAAAGATAATGATATTATCTCCTGTCTTAACATTACCCGTAATCCATAAAGCATCTTCACGGTTAAGTCCGTTTGACCGAGGATATATATAATATATATATATATTGTAAGAGTGATTTTTCGTGATTCGGAACATTGATCACTTTTCCCTAAAATAACTCATCATATTGGGGAACACAAGACATGAATTCACGATGAGTTTGGAGGATGTGATACGCTTCAATGCTTTTGCAATCATAGAAGATTTAATTTTCAACTATAGGGGATGCCCAAATATTACTTGCGTATTACGTTGATAAAAAGATTTAAGATAGTGCTTCTCAAACTTTCAATATTCGTGACCCACTATTCAATCATCATTTTTCTCCATACAATAACAACGTATTGAATTAAATAATACTATACGTTGACACTAAAGCTACAATATTACTTTACCCTCTTGTATGCCACCAACGTATAAATGTCCCTCTGCCAAAACTTTAAATTTTTCTGGACTATATAAAATGTCTTTTCCGATCTTTTCTTCATGCTTCATAAAATTATACCCTTAAGAATTTGGACAGTATTATTTATTATTAATTATTTAGTATTAATTATTTGACAGTATTTGCAAAGGATTCACTCATTTCAGAAGATTTGCTTATTTATTCCTTTTCTCCTCCCTCCCCTCCAAAAAAACCATCAAAACACGCCCGCCTACATAGAAAACGATGGCTTTGCGGAGCGAATCATGTAACTTAGGGAAGGAATTAATTGAAAAAAATCGTTTAAATTATCAAGATAAGTGTGTTAATACAAGCCCATGGGGTCACTGATAATTATCAAACTTGTTCTTAACTTAATATTGTTGAACTAATAATGAAATACATAGCAAAGTACTGATGCATTTATAAGTGCATTATATATCAGTGTAAATGTGTATTTTATAATTTATCATACCAGAAAGTATTTTGTTTGTTTACTTTCAGTACATTTATAATTTTTTAAATAATCTTTTGTTTTCGACTTTTCAAAATGCTCACGCCCCCAAAATTTCCCCCCAAGGGCACCCTAAAGTTTGAGAAACGCTGATTTAGGAGATTGACACAATGTTGTTTGATAAGTATTGTTTTATAAATAGTATTGGACAATTTGATAGCTTTGTAAAGGGGTGTTCATCGATTTTAATACTGGCTTTGAAACTAACTTGATATCGGTCTCTACCCGTTTTTGACGAATAGTCATGCTCTCGAACTCGTGGTCGACGTTGTCGAGTTTTGGGTTCGGGTCTTAGTACTACTTAAGATCCGTCGTGCTACTTATCAGGTACAAGGACTGTGGGTTGGTGACTTCTGTTCCAAGTTTCAGGAGTTTTTTACTGAAATTTTTGACGAAGAAATAAATTGCGCACAACTCATGATACGTTATTGGTCACATGATAACTACAATCACGTGTGTTTCTAGCCAATCAATTCATGACTTCATGTGATGCCATAGTCGCATGATAAATGCAATCATGTTTTTTCAGCCAAGTAGCTCAAGCGCTACGCTGTTGCAAACTATTGATTCTTGCAGAAACTTTCTTTTAATAAGTACATATTTGTCAACAATAAGTAAGCAAAACATATTTGATTTAGAAGTACGAATTTTTTTTAATCTTAAAAACTTTTTGATGAAACTATTTTTTAGTACTTGAACATTTTTATCCTATCATAAAATTTGAAATCTCGTCTAATTTTACAAGTAGAAATGGAAGTATAAATTTAAAGTCCGCTTTGAATTCAATAGGGAACACGTGATCACCTTTATCACGTGACTGTCATACATTTAGCCCATTGCTTGGCTATCCTTGAAAGGATAAGATATTTGAATTGATTTAAAATGACCATATAATAATGATGATTTTCTGTTCTTTGTAAAATACTACAAATTTAATTATAATTGCCTTAGTATGCAATATGCGCATCATGAAATTTCTTGTTGTGATGAGTTTCCTTACAAGGTTGCCGATGAAGAGGAGCAAACTGATGAGGTGCTGGTAAGGCTGGATTACTGATGTGAAGGCTGCGTCAGGACGTCATGATGCTCGTTAAGCTGCAAGCTTGAAAGATCTGATGGTAAATTTGATAGAGTCCAAAAGAATCTGGAAGTGAATCTGATAGAGAGTTTGAATGAGTGAGTTGGAAGGTGTGGGTCTCCCCTTTTGGTGTCTCTTTAAAGATGGAAAACGTCACGCCTTCAAAAGTGACACGGGACATAGAATCGTTTCTGTTAGGACGTAACCATTACTATATGGCCATTGGTCCTTGTCACCCCTCATGCGGTGGACTTTAAAGCCGGAGCTTGACGTAGGAGCTGCGTCAGTCACTTCTCTGTCAGTTGGATGAAGTGAGGTTAAAGGTTGACTTGACGTGGAACATAAGCGTCGGATTGTCCTGTTTTGGATACTTTCCAACGTGAAACTACATGACCATTGGGAAGTCATTAGTTCCCTAACAAGACATTGGCCCTTTGGTGGAAACCGCAGCACCGATGCGCAAAATCAAAAAACTATTTTTTATTTCTTAAAAAATTAAGCTGTCTGCGGTAGCTGAGTGATCATAATTGCGAACACATTCTCGAGTTGTGCGTTCAAGCTTTAAGCTGCATTCACACCAAGGCAGTAAGCGTCAAGCGTTGAGCGTCTAGCCAATTAGAGACTTCATTTCCCCGAGATGAAGTCTCTGATTCTAGACGCTCGACGCTGCTCCTGGTGAAGGGCGGCTTAGTCCGTTGAAGACCTATTATGTATAGGAGCAGATGCACGTTAAATCTGTCGAGACTCAAAATTATCCCGTTAGCGTGGTGATGAAGTTTGAAAAAGACAGCTCAAGTATATCGCGCGCATCCTCGTCAATTGATTATGGTTCAAAATTACGAAGTTCATCATCTCAATCAATTTTAAAATTTAAGTTGGGTTTTCTGCTTAACTTGCTTCGCTCAGAACTGTTTTACAACCCCTTTTTGGATTCTAGTACATGTCTCGTTTGAGAAGAAACGAAAGCCTTAATGTTAAAATAAGAGATTATTAAATGTAAAAGTTAACTATGCCGATTACAATATTGTTTAAATCATGAAGTTTTAAATATTTATAAAATAAAATATTAAAAAAAAACTGGTTAGTTTCTTCTAAAATGTTAATAAATGACTATTGAATAGTTTTCAACTAACAAATGTTGTCGTTTATACAAAAACCACTAATTTAGCGAATTATTTCAGCAGTTGAAAAACTTTTTTTACTAGTTTGTATTTTTCAAGTGACCTATCCTTTTTGTCCGGAACAGAAAAGAACTTTTCTTGTTTGCCACAAATTTCAACGAAAAACGGTGAAAAATCGTTATTGGATTTTACAAGTGCAGAGGAGTCGTGACTGTAACCTATCGTGTGAGTCTTGAGTAGAACAAGTTTGAGTAGTTTTTATCTCATCCCAATCCACAACACGGGATTATTTTAAGATTTTTACGATTATGATACATTTGATTTGACGGCGTGCCTATCTGTGCCCCTGAAGTTGAGGAAATGGTTGATGTGTCGAAGCCAATGAATCGCTATTCTAATACAGAAATCGAGAATGAAACTCATGTCTCGCATTTTCCAACGTTTTACATAGTCTGGAAACTGTGAAAACATACCTCTGTCTTATGCAACAGGATATAAATGATGCAGTATTTTCTTTTCTGCATAGTCGGAAAAAGTAATCTTTCAAGTCAGGAATCAGAAACATTTACTAGGCAATATTTAAAAATGTTCAATTAACTGTTGCTTAGTAATTCACTTATAGTATTTTTAGCTGTTGAGTAAAAAGTGTGTAATTTCTAACTATGGATATTTTTGCGTAGTTGCTTGTAAAATTTCGAAAAGGTAAAAGCAAAAAAATTGTACTTTGTTTTGACCCTGTTATAACGCATAACCCCGAATTAACGGGGAAAAATGTTCAGTCCTGATGAATTTGATAAATTGGGGTCCGACTGTATATGTATATTATTAAGGCTGTCTTCGGTAAAAGTACGAGAGCTTGAACTAAACGCGAAGCACATTTTCAGACAGAAAAATGCCTCAATTTCCATGGAAATTTGCAATATCATAACTCATACCTCTGTTAATAATATAGCGTTTTTAAAAATTTCAAAATATTCCATGAATACTTTCTTTTTTGTTTTAATACGTGAAGGCATAGCCCGTTTAACATTACAGGAGGGACATATAGGAGAAAAAACGCGAAACACATTTTACACCAGAAAAAAGGAATCAACTCGGTTAAAAATGGGAAGTATGATAAAAAATGTTGCTCTTTAAAGGATAGTGAAGCCAGAATATCATATAAAATGTTCATTTCTTTAATATATCTGAAAAAATGTTCCAAATTTGGGTCCTATTCTTTAACATTTACCGAAAACAGCCTTAATGTCTTACTTAATTTTTGTAAATCTAATTTAGTTCAAACTAATACATAGAATTATATAGCACAAGATATCACAGGTCAAAATATAATACAATACAATAACAAGCTCTTAGGCTTAGGACAGAAATTTAAGGTTAAACATAATTTCAAGGATTCAGACTTTCCCTTTATTTGCTTATATTACTAATCTGAAATAAGAGGACAATTTTTTTTTTTGTTTTTGTAAAAGCTAAAATTCATTTCTAAAAACATACAACTCCATAATCCTACAGTGAAAAACAGTAATCAATTTGTTTAAAAATATACAAGATACTTAAAAATACTAAAATATTAATTTTAAAAAAAATATGTAATAGTCTATTATCTAAAAAAATAAATGTGTATCCCAACATAAGGATAAAATTGTTCAAAGATTACTTAAAAAAATCACCGCATAATGTGCTTCAAGCACTGGATCTCTATTTTATCATACTTAACTGTGTCAATAATAATTAACTCATTAATGCAATAGCAATTTTACATTAATACCAACAATTTCTGTTAATGGATACTTATAATTACTGTCACTAACAATACCAATTACTATTGTAAATGACCAGCAAACTTCCCAATATTCTAAACAATGCATAAACATGGTCCTAAAGAAAATTAATTCATTCTATTAGTAGTTAAAACTATTATGAAATTTGATACATGGCAACACCACATGACGCCGTTAATAAATATCTAATGTACTTTGAAATCTTTCTCGTTCTATACATCAACCGAGGACAATGAGAGAGAACCCACCCCACAGCTTCCCACCCCCGCACGCTCCCATTTAAAATTCAAACACGGGCGGAACTCTTTTATCGGCCCATTAGCCCCTTAACTGCCCCCTTAATCCCAGAATGGGTGTTTGTATTGGGGTTAATAAAGGAAAAATATGGCTGGAGCTAAATTTACGGTGTTTACTTGGCCCGTTTCAGGTTGAAGTTTTTAAAAAGAGAGGGTTGTCTCTTTTAGACTATTTGGAACTGATTTATTTGTGGGATGGTTCTGATAATAGTGTGCAGGTGACGTTCTAAAGTCACGTTTAGGGTATAAATTTCAATAGTTCGTTCTTTATATAAAAAAAATGTATGGATTTGGGTTATTTAGGGATATAGTAATGTATGAGTAAATAAAATTTAGAGTGATTTACATTTTATGGTTATGATGAAGCTGAACTTTTTGATAATGAAAAGACTGGAGAAAGTAAATAATTACCAGAGTTCCAGAGTGGAAAAATAAGACCCTTTTTAAGGAATAAAAATACGCTATTGTTAGTGAGCTTAATTCACCGAAGTTGTGAATTTAATTGGCTCGTGTTAAAGAAGATGTGTAATAAAGTACATAAATAGTAAATTAAGAGAGAAAATTAATTTTCCTGTAAAAATATATTGTAGAAATGCGGGTTGATTATTAAAAATATTAATCTCTCTCTGTAAACTTTCAAATTATTTTTTTTTTAAAAAAAATGTCTTGCATAAAATGTTTATTTTGCATTTAAAAATAGAACTTAAGGTATCCGACTACGTTCGGAAATATGATTTTGCAAAAGCGTATAAATAGATAATATTTATGATATTTAGTGTCACTTAGATTAGAAAATGTATATAAAATTGTTTTAAGAATAGTATTACAATAAAAAATTATTGAAGTACAATATTTTGACAAAAAATGAACATAGAATGACCCATTTTCAAAACATTCTCCTTTTATGAGAAATGCGTCTATTTTAATAATATTTTGCCAGTCTATAGATCAGACCTCTGTACAGAGGCTCAATAGAATTTTGGAAATATATAATTTAGAAGTGGATTTATCCATATTTTACTACAACTGAGGAGAGAAATTTTAAGGAAAAACGCCAATACTTCACTTGGCAGTAACTGTGAAAATAATGTGAATTTTTCAAAAACCCTAGCTCAGATTCTCTGGAGGTCTTTACTTTATAAAAGCACACACACACACACAAACACACACATACACAAAATATTATTAATTTAGAAGCATTTTTTTTATAAAAGGAGAACATTTTAAGGTTATTCTAAGTTCATTCTTTGCCAAGATATTGTATTTAAATAATTGTATCACTTGTAATGTGGCACCCTATAGGTGGATACTAATTGCCGTAATGTAATTTTGACGTCCAGATTCCTCTCCAGAGGGAGACACCTAAGCTCTGACGATACGAATTCATGCTAGGAATTTAATTTTGTTGAGAGCACCCAAGTTGCCACCACGGGCATTTAAACTTGGCATAATGTTGTGAAAAAAAAATACTTAAAATAACTCTAGTACACCTAAAAGAAAAGTTTAAATGTGTATGTGTGTGTGTGTGTGACAAAAGTAGTAGAATTGCCTCTATTATAATAATATCAAAGTTAAAAAATAGGTTTTGGGGTTGAAAAACGACCACCTACCTCCTTAAGTTAGTTATCTAAATTTATAATATTTTTTCCAATTCTGAAATGTATCTATATTTTTATGTTTAAGTTTATAGTTTTTTTTACTAATAATAATATATGAAACAAATAGGATATAAATTATTATCTCTCGATGACTCTAAGTACTATTAGCTTCTAAAATGAAATCCAATATCGAAATAGTGAATCATTTGCACAAATCAACACATCACTGATGAACGTTCGCGGTTTGAGCAGACTTAATTGAATTGCAATAATATCTGTCAAAATTTGAAAGCTCAGTATATTTGCTAATTATCCGCACATGTTATACTCTGAAGTAGAGAAGTTTATATAGTGGTCATTCAAATAATACCGGAATGGGGTGTGCTTCTATATAACATACGTTTAAATGTGTTATACTATACATAATGATAAAAGTTGATCATTTGCACTTTGCATTTGAATTACCAGACAAAGATGTAAAGATAGTATGGGTTACTCGTATTAAATTTCAGTTGTTTAATATTGGAATTGGTACCCGATTCCAAAAACGTATGAAAATAAATATTACTTGAAACTGTTTTTATCTCAATGTTTGTGGAAAAATTTATGCATTACGCATAGTTTGAGGCTTTACTTCGTCTTCTGTACAGTTAGAAATAGAAGAAATACCTGAAAAACGAAACAAGTTATTTAAAAATTTAAGGAAAGTTACCGAGGTGCCAAATTCTTATTTCTCAATATGGCTTTTTTCCGGGCGCGATTTTTGGGCCAACCTGTTTTGATATATTACTGTATTATAATATTCTGTATTTTTTTCCTTTTTTCCTTTTTTAAATTTTATTATTCCCATTTGATTAGAAATATTTGCATACTATTAAGTCTATAACTGAACTCAGTGGAGCAACAGCCCATGAGAGCCAAGGCCTAATTTGCCTTGTTCACTATACGTGACCTTGGCCCTGAGGTGTAGATGTTCTGGTCAGGTGGTCAGTCTGACGCGAAACCCCCAGTGTTAAGTTCCCAAGAAAGCTTGGTACTCATTTATTGACCCACTGAAGGGATGCAAGGCTCAGTCAACCTTGCCCAACCCAGGGTTTGAACCTTGGAACTGTGGTGTGGTAGTGCGATGCACTAACCACTCAGCCACTGGGCTTTACTATTAAGTCTATAGACGATCTAAATGTATTCCGTGTTAAGTCTTTTTTGTCAAAATTAGTTTTTTAAATTTTTTATTGCTGAATAAATTTGAAGTCAGCAAAGAAGATGCTTTTCCGATTTGTTTGTCGCATGTCACTTAAATTTTTTACATAGTTTTTTCTTTGTTTTCACTGGTGTTCAAAATTAAAGTTGCGAACACATTTTGTGCCACAAATAGAACTATGTACCACAGCGTTTCTCAAACTGTGGGGCGCGCCCCTTGGGGCATGACAACTCTATACGAGGGGGTACGAACATATTGAACAGTCGAAAGCAAAAGATTATTTAAAAAAATATATTAATTTACTGAAAGTAAACAAACAAAATACATTCTGACATGATAAAAAATAAAATACACATTTACATTTATAAATATATCAGTGCTACACAATGTGTGTATTTTGTAATTAATTTAACACTACTAAGTTAACAAGTTTAATAATTGCCAGTGAACCCATGGGATTGTCATATATAAAATTATATACAAAAACTAACTCTTGTTAATTTGTACGGTTTATATAATTAATCCCTTAGCTGCCAATTAAAAGTTACGCGATTAGCTTCCCAATGCCAACCGTTTTCCAAGTAGGCATGCGTATGTGATGTAATGGAGGGGGGGGGAGGAATAAAGAAGTAAATAATAGTAATAAACTGTGAAATAAGTAAATCCTTCGCAAATATTGTCAGGGTTCTCTTATTGCATTCAAAAGCCTTCGTGAATAATTTTATGGATAGCAGTTCACAGTAAAGATCATACTTCGGAAAGACGTATATATACGTCAGGGGAAATTAACGCTTTGTCTGAGGGAGATGTTTATATACGCCGGTGGTACTTAAGAGGTTAAAATCGTATCGTAGTTTTAGCATCAAAGTATAGTATTATTGAATTCAATACATTGTCATTGTATGAGGAGGGGGGCGCGATGAAAATGATGATTGAATATCGGATCGCGAATATTGAAACTTTGAGAAGCACTGATGTACCATATTATTATTTTGAAGAATGATGCTATGTATTGCAATGTAGGAAACGATATCAAGTCATGCGTCTTATTTATTTGGTTAACATAAACATATGTTACAAACATGTTACTCGAAAAACGCAAGAAGCATTAAATACATTTAAACTATTGTAAATCAACTTTCCTAGTTTCGTCTTAGCTCTCTTTAGGCTAATATCTAAATAACATCATCATCGCGCTTAAATGAATTCGTTGTGCTAACTTATACGCTGTTTCAGCCGGTGCATACGGGAATGCATGAATTCATCTTACATTTTTCATATTTTGTATTTATTTGTTTTACTCCAGTTTGGTGTCGTCCCTCCGCTATAGTGATTGGAGATGCTGACTGCTGTGCCGTAGGGCCTTGGTTTGAATCCCGGAAAAGACATTGATGTTTGTAAGTGTATAGTACTTTTGAGGCTTGAATGCACTCTAAATAGCCGTCAAACCACAAGTCCTCTTTTGAGATAGGTGGAAGGGGAAGAGAGGTGGGAGGACCTTAACCTCTTAGGGTGTTCTCCCTCTAAATTGGGGTGGAATCGAGTTAAATCGTACTGCTACCTGTATGGTGCTCAAGGCTGCGGGTAACGATAGGCATACATCTAGAAGTCCAACCTGTCTCAGGCTCTCTCCTTCGGGAAGAACAAGACAACAACAACTACTCCACCCAGCCGCAAAGTATTCTAAACACATTGAAATTTGAGAATATGTTTTGTTTTTCTCACACACAAAAGTACAATTTAAACAGCCAATGGTCCCTATTTTTACGTACGACGCGTATATTCGTCATGACACAAAGTCCTGCAACTTCTACATGACGAATATATTCGTCAATTCCAGTTAACTGGTTAATAGTAAAAAGAAGGCACAGTTTTTTTAGAGAAAACAAACAAACCGAGATTGGAGTTAGTTTCAGAAAACTCTCACTTTTAAACAATCAGATTTGTGAGGGAGATTCCGTATTTTAAAGGAAATATCCCCTGCCGTACAGATTTAAATTAAAATGACTTCATGGGAATGTTTAAACAATTAATTGTAATGGAGAGCATTTGGTAAGGTAGAAGCTGGATAGTCGTAGGCAGAAGTTGCTCATTGACTACAAGTGTCCCGTATGGTCGATCTTCAGATTGTGGAAACAATTTCAGACATCAGTTACGATTACTAGGAGGACTGAATAAGGTCACATAAAAGTCACATCACCTACGGTGATCGCTATGTCGCTTTAACCAGTTAACTGTGATCAGTAGCGCACACAGGAATTTTTCAAGGAGGGGTCCGGGTTGAAAGTTCACCATTCTTGTATCATGCTGCTTTTGATTTTGTCGATTTTCAGGAACAAAACACAGTAAAAAACTAATTATTGAATAAATAATTAGCATTAATTAATAAAATTAATCATTAATAACAAATACTTAATTAAATTTTACGTACTATGTACTTAGAATTATAATCAATCGGAAAAAATCATGGGCTTTGGGATCCGGACCCCGGACCCCCTTGTGTGCGCCACTGACTGTGATTGACGAGTATGGATTTTGTGTCAGGGCGAGTATATTCCTCATGCGTAAAAATTAGTGACCATTGGCTATTTAAAATGTAATTTTTGAGAAAAAACAAAACATATTCTCAAATTTCAAGAGGTTTAGAATATTTTGTGGCCAGGCCGTAATAATAAAAAAAAAAGAAAGAAAAAAGAAAATGAAAAATTTAAGATCAACTCATGTGTTTCCGTATGCACCGGTTAAAACAGCGTGTAAGTTTGCATAACGAATTTATTCATGTGCAATGATAATATTTTTTAGATGTTAGCCTAAAAAGGACAAAGGCAAAAGTCGGGAAATTGATTTATAATGGAGTTCCTTCAGGTATGTCATGACCATGCTATGGTATGTATGATACAGCCATCGAACAAATGTGTGACGCCGACCAGGTTCTGAACCCCTTTATAGCTTTTGGACATGCCATGCTGTTGAGCGGCGTACATGACAATTGTCTGATGTTAGACCCATGTGCTGACGTTAGAGTAATGGCCCAATGCCATGCTGCCTAAAAAACAATTATTTTATTGGGTGGGAAAGGCAAGGATGGTTTCTGGTAAGAACTTGATCAATCCTACAGTGCCTCTCCAGAACTTCATTAGTGTTAAGGCAGGTATAAAATATTTTGTCAATAAAGAAGGAAGCAAATCAGTTTTTGTTTGGGTTTCTCAATCCAGGAATTTTGACTATCACTAAAATCCATAGATATCCATAGTGTAATGACTTCAAACAGCTCTTGAATAACTATTTATTATACAATATGAAAATTCATCAAAAACTGGTTTCATTACAACTTAATTGTAAAATAAGTCCGCAGATAAAGTTTCTCTTTCGCTGTACTGACTTATTATGTTCGCATAAAATAATGAAATAAAGTGATCCTTTAGAGGAAAGTTCTATACATAGGATGTGTCAAAAGGGTCCTCAGTTCACTCTCAGTAATTCCACACCGAGTTTGGGTGAACTTGCTGGTTCTATATCCGCAGTGCGGTTGCTCCTTCGAAATCTCCACGATTCGAAGTCCAACTTAATTCACGGACTCCCAGGAATCGCTGTCTCGCAAGTCTATCGCTAAGAGAGGCCTCCATTGGATTCTCTCTAGTCAAAATCTCATCCTGGTACTCCCTTGCTCTCTTTTTAAACGCTCGTTTCTCACGGTCACTCACCGCCTATTTCTCTTTGATCTCTTGCCCGTCGGCCGCTTATAACAGGAGTCTGTCTGGACGCACATTGGAGTTCTATCTTCTCAAACGCGCTGTCGTCACAGATTCGTGAGAAAACGAAAGCCCATTGTACTGGTGTCTCTTTTAACTTTCGGACTGGCATGGGAAAAAAAGGGTCAGAATTTCTGACCACCCATTTGCGAAACCTTTTCCCAGAAATTAGGGAAATGAATGAAATTTTTCCACGTCTGTCGGAGTCTCCTCTTAGCAATTAGGGGGAAAAGACCGTTTACATCGCAATAGAAACTTATGGTCGAACAGAACCGTTTTGATCTCAGTAACCTATAACCGAACTACATTACTTTATAGCCCCATACATAGACCCTCCCCCGTACAGCAAATATTAGTAATAAAATTGGCAATTTTATAAAATAAAACCTTCTATTTAATCCCGTATTTTAACATCGACATTTACTCTGTAATTGACAAGTATACTCGTCCATCGCTTGATTTCCGTGACTCACGTAGTTATGCGCTCTCACGATTAAGGCTCTTTACATATCTAATTTATTTCGACATTTATTTATTCAAAGCTTGAATTAACGAATCAGAGATAAAAATCAAATTGTCTTACATTAATACTACAGTGACCATGTCACAGCTTTGCCTTTTTGAGTAATATTTTCATACGTTGTCAAGCAACACCCCTTTAGAAAAAAAGAAACGAACTGTGTGTTTTAAGAAGATCTTTTCCCCCTGGAATAATCTCTATATTCCATCCAATTTTTCAACGCATACACAAACAAATCATAAAAAACTATAAAGGATATATCGCCTCCTACGCTCTTCAATAACGGGGAATATTGTTCCCAACGTTGCAAGAAAACCTTATTGTCACAAAGTATCAAAAGATAAACAAAACACTATCCATAAACAACACCCTCTGCTACATCACCGACTCTCAAAATCATAAACAACGCCAAATGTATGCCACAATCACCCTTCTGTTGAAGAATCGTCTTGAACCCCCTTTTTTTGAAAATATAGACCCTCATAAAAAATGCTCTATACGCGAAAGTTAGGGATAAATAGTTTTTTCCGACAGTTTTTTACATTACGGGTAATGGAGCAGTAGTTTTCCCTTTAAAATCCCTCTTAGCGCGGACTCTTGACACAGGGTTGCAAGGCTCTTGAGATAATGGCGCCAACAAAGAGGGAAATGTCGCCCGTCAGTAACGATTTGAAAGCTTAATTGGTGAATTCATAAAAAAACGGATAAGGAGCTAGTGATTCTCTTTGTGAAGAGATTGTTTCAGAGGAAGTAACAGTTTGAGGAGAAAAAAAAAAATGTAGACTAAGGGAAAATTTTTTTTTAATAAATTCATGGAAATGATCTGAGAATATCAAATGAATTTTAATGTTGTTTTGATTTAATCCTGTTTCTAACAAAACTTACAATTTTTTTTGTTTTTTTTTTTTTTTGTTGAGGGTTTGTCGTAAAATTTTTTAATGGATTTGTCAGTCAGATGGAAATCTAATCATTTTTTAAATAAAAAAACAGGCTTTGATTGTTTTGTTTATTAATTTTTTGCACAAAATATTTGTCGCTTTTAGATATCGTTCCAGTTTATGACCAAAAATAAATTACAAAATTCCTTTCAAGTTATTTAAACTTTATTTTTATAAATACTTTAAAATGAACAGTTTGTTAAAAATTTATACAATCCTAATTATTTGTTACTGTTAAAAATGAAACATATACAATAATACCATGTGTACACTTGCAAAAGCCTGTAAAAAGATGTTGTTAAAATAAAAATAATACAATCATTTGGATATAGTTAACAAGTTTGTTATAAAATAATTAACAGAGCAGTACCAGTTTGTAGTAAAAAAAAAAAATTAATGGAATATAAGTTTTTAATTTTAATAGAAAAAATTTTATAAAAAAAAAATTTAAAGAATAAAGAAATTTTGTATAATTTTTTAAAATGGGCAAAATTTTTTAGATTAAAGTTGCGAAAATAATTGTTAATAATAATATTAATTAATATACTTGTGTTTGTAATAATTTAATTATTTATTGTTATAAATTAAAATTGAGCAACACCCGAAGAAATAGGTTTTTCATTCCACACTTTACCAATTTATTTAATTTTCCCCCCATTGATTTCTGAATTTTGCTATAAATTCAAAATTGGAAGTATTGAAACATGGCACAAAGGTTATCACATTAAACATTAGAAGCTATATTAACTACTAATCTTTTTGTGCAGTTCTAAAATATATATATATACAGTAAAACCCAGTTTTAGCGAATTCATCGAAACCGAATATTCTGTTCCTTATTTCGGGGTTATTCGTTATATCAAGGTCCAAATAAAAAAAATAAAAAATTCGAAAAAAATTAAGTTCATTAAAGTATAATTTATTTACATAAATGTGTATACATTTATATATTTAAAAAAGAAATTAAAAAAAAAAATTTAAAGAATTTAAAAAATTACAAAATTTTCAAATTTTGTGAAATACGAAACATTTATTGAGTTTTTGGAAACATTTATGAAGTTTTTCTTTGCATTGTTTTTAAGCATCAAATTATTAATAAATTGTTTGATAACGCCCATTTTGTTGTTCATTTCACCATTGGAACAGCACACACTTTTCATATTGTTCCTCATTTCGGATGATGTGAGAACAGGAGCTACTAACTTTTCATTTTCATCGTCGGAATCTGCATGAATGATATCTTATAAGCTTTGGATAAACTCCAAAATGTCTTTGTCTGTCCTAATTAGGGCTGTACACACATTACCATCGTCTACTGCAATGGATTATTCCGATAAAAAAAGGAAGCCCAACCGGTTTGTGTTTTTTCCCTATTTTTTCTCATTCACAAAAGGGAAATCTTTTCGTGTTAAGGGCTTTTCGTTTCGTATAAAGAGAAAAAAATGCATGAAAATTCATAGTAGTTTGCCGGAACCGTTGTATTATTTCGTGTTAACCGATATTTCGTCTCAAGCGGTTTCGTGTTAAACGTATTTAAAAGTATATATATAGTTTATATTTAAAATAAAATATTATCATAAATTTTAAATAATACAGTTAGAGTCATAATTTATCGTTATCTATTACATATTAAAACCAATTTTTTCCTCTTTAATCCTTTACATACTGTATAAAAGAATCTATTTAAAAAAATCGTAAGAGGAACTGAGATATGTATTAAAAAAATGGGGTTATGAATTACTACGATGATTGTGGTTTGGTCTCATCTAAAACTAAATTGAAAAAATTCACAAAACTCACGAAAATTCATTCAATTTAAATTCCATTTTGAAGGGGGAAAATTTTGAACAATAAAACAAATAACGAAATTTAATTTTTCCTTTTTGAAAAAGATTTCATAAGACAGTAATAATGTAATAAAAATGTATGTGCTTACAATACTCACGTTGGAACTGAATTTGCTATTTTATTGCTACAAAAATACTTTTTTAAAACAGAATAATAAGAAAATAACAAAATACGAGGTGGGACCCAAAAATAACCGGAATCAAGCTGTTGCGCACGCATGCTTTATATTTGTGCTGTTAGGTGGTGTTAGTTGGGGGTCTCTCGCGACTGTTAGTGAGTTGGCGTCAGTTTGAACCAAGTGTATTCCTGTTTCAACCTTTTGGTGATAAGTAAGATGGTTGACCACAAAAAACAAAAATTGCAAGCGAAATTTTGCTTGCAACCGAAACCGTTGGGATGCTTCGAGGAATCTTGAATGGCGAAGCTTTGTAAATATTTCTGGTCCACGAAAGGCTTTCCAGTTCAAATCTGGCATATCAACTGAAGACTTGCCACACCCAGGGCAGAATTTGAGAAAAAAAAAAGAGGAAAACATTGCTAAAATCGAACGTACAATTGAAGGAGATCGTCAAAAGACCAATGGCCAAATTTCTGAGGAAGTGAACATGCCGTGAATTAGTGAAAACTAATTTCACTAATATATAATAAGGGGCTAATACATAGTCAGGGTGGCGAACCTTTTTTGGGTCAACGTGCTATTCTTTCTAAAGAAGTGCTTAATGAGGTATAGACGTGCCGTCAAATAATGTTTACTTGTGATTATTGGGAAAATAATATAACTAAATACTAACAATAAAAAACTTTTTATTTACTACGAAAAATATCTTTTGCACTGTATAACTGCAAATGTTTTAGTTATACGTGTAATTCAAAGTAAGCATTATTGTGATTTCTGTGGTTGCAGATTGGATGACAAATAACTTATAATTAGGATTGTAACATGTTACTTTTAGTAGAATGCATGCTGAATTGGGGTCATCTGCCAAACGGTTTTAAGCAATTAATTATTTTTTCTGGTTCACTTTTTGACAAGATTTTGTGGATTGTTCAAAATGCGTTTTTCAGACGATCTTCTGCATACCAGTATTTCGAACATAAAACACAAAACCGCTTTTCACCTTTTACTAATAATGTCATATTTCTAGATTCAAATTCTGAAATTCTCTGTTAATTTACTACCAGAAACTTTTTATTTCTGCTAAACTGCCATGCTAAATAACAGTTAAAAATCATAAAAATAACACTAATAAACAATAAAAATACAAGAAGTCGTGTCAATGAAATTATGCCTATAAGTATATGAAGACAAACTTTGCATCATAAGCAATTGTAGTTAGTCCCCGACGTAACAAAGCAAGACAATAAAGAACGAGTGTGCTACCCACAGCCCCGTGACCAATAACTTGCGTCTGTTCGTAATACTTTACAGTGAACTTTGTTATTTTGAAATAAAATGCAAACCATTTTGATAGCTGGAGTGCCCAAAATATTGTGTCGCGTGCTCTCAATGGCACGCGTGCCACTGGTTCGCCATCATATATAGTTCAATAAAAATGCAAAATAAAAAAAATAACAAAAATAAATTCCGGATGTTTTGGGGTCCCTCCTCGTATACAGGGACGTCTAAAGGCATGGGTCGTCAGGGCCTCGATCCGATGGTAGCCCTGTTTGCTCCCCGACTTCTCCTCAATAAGATCAAGATTTGAATAACTTTATTAATCCAATGTTATTACTGACATATTGACTGAAAAGCTGGGAATTTCAATTTACAAGACAACTGGCAACAATGGTAAGACTGCATTATTATACAATGACCGCTGTCTATGTCTAGGCATAGGCCTACCACTATAAGTAATCATTACTCATTTAGCCGAAATGCGACAGTTGGTCGAGACGGTTTGTGAGATTGTGAGTCATGCACTTTTATTTGCTTCATTTTACTGTTTGTACGAAAATTTTATAATGTATGCAATGCACTGTCTACTTTTAAGGGTCACAGGTAGGGCCTACTTTTGCACAGGGGCCCCCAAAAGTCGTGAGATGTTTCTGGGTCCAGGGCCTCAAGAATTCTTAAGACGTCCCTGCTCGTATATATGCTTTTATGGAAAGTTTCTTAGTAGAAATTAATAAAATAACAAGAAAAGAAAAAAAGAAGGGAAAGAAACTAGTTGGAACACAAAGTCTACCGTTATAATTCTATCGGTTACAAACTGAAGGATCACCATAAGCGTAGTTAGTGTTTTTACAATTATGTAGCAATTGGATTAAAAGGCCAAAGAATGTTTTGGTATATTACAAGAAGATATTTCTCTTTTGGTTTCAAAATATATGAGTAATATCATAATCTGGTATTAATAATCCTTTAGATAAACGCAATAAATGTCTCAGACACGTCAATATGGTTTTTAATCTAGGATTTAGGAGATGATGTAAAAAGAAAGTTAATCTCCGAGTAATTTTTTGTTCTAAAGTATTATGCTAACCTTCTTGGACTGGAATGGAATATTTTACCTCGGTCACAAGTCGGACAAAAAATTTGCTTGCTTAGTTAAAACTAACATGGTTTGAGAATATGATGTCACATTTGACTCTCCATAAAATGAAAAAAATTAGAACTCCAGACAAGTTTTTCCAAAAAGATGGCCCATTCAGTTAAAATTCCAAAATGATACAACATTTATTCTTTCCAATACATTATAATCGTAGATTTTTTTTTATTTGCTGAACATCTTCATTTTAAAAACACCTCTGTTGACACCCTCATTTATATGATTAGGTACTGTGACCACAAATTCCATAATTTCAGTGATTTTTTTCTCTAATGTGATCTTACATAGTCTTCCTATTAATCACAATCACAAATCGAGTGAAAAATTTGGTTGGGATTCTTAAAATTAACCTTGTTTGAGTAGGTTTGTGAAAATGATGTTACTTTGACGCTACATGAAAAGAAAAATATTGCATACTTCTCTAAGAAAGTTATTTCAAAAGATGACTCAGTTAGTGACGATTCTAAAAGGGAACAACACTTATTGTTTTCTTAAAATAACAATCATTGTAAATTTTTTTCCTTTTTACAAAAGGACTCCATTTAAAAAAAAAACACCTCAAGTTTAAGTACGTAACCCAAATTACGTTAACCCATACTAATTGTATTAACCCCATTAAGTGTGCAATAATTACCAAGTGTTCGTATGTCTAGTAGAAGACCTCAGAAATATGACTACGGGGCATCATTTTGGATGAAGTCAACTTGCCCAATACTTCATTCGGTGCGTTTAATTGAAAGGGCTACGGGGGTACTGAAAAGAATAGTTCAAGGTGTATTTTGAAAACGCACGATTTTTTACAATCCATATGTTGCGCAATGTGGACAAAGCCTTCTACTTTATAACTACGTTCTGAGTCTCGAGTTTTTCAGAAAAAATGATGGCAAAAATTAGTGAACATCCTGAATTTCTGAACAAAACATTGCGAACTGATGAATACACATTTAAAAAGTACGACTATTTAAACTTATGAACTTGCATGGATAACACTTGAAAAAGAGCATCTAATGCGTAAAGACAGGTCCCAACTGCAATTTAAAGTTAACAAGTTGACAGGAATATTAAATGAAAAAATAACTGAACCTTATAGATTACGCAAAAACTTTAAATGGAGACAACTGAGTGAGCTTTCTCCGAAAACATTTGTCAGATCTGCTAGAAGATGTGGCATTCAACATCTATAGGGATATGGATTCCAACAAGAGGGTTACCCAGCATATTATGTGTGCTGCACGATAAACATTTGGACATGTAACATCGCGGAAGGGGATTTGAACATCATAACTTAAAATAATGTCCAGCTCGTTCACCAGATTTAATGCCTATCTATTTTTTAATTGGGCAGCATAAAAGAAAAATATTATATACACTAATCGAAAATGTAATTGAGCCGTGCCAAAGGACTGTTGAAGCAGTTGAAGAAATAAATTTAGCTAATTATACTTCCGACTCATTAAGTGGTCCCTTTTTAAAAAATGTAGGGACTGTATTTGTGTAGAAGGCAAACACACTTCGACTGTATTGAAGTGTTACAAAAATGTTTTACGCTTATTATGGAATTTATTGCTTTATTTCGGTTACAGACTTAAAGATTGAGTTTTTTGGATGGTTTTTTGTAAAAAACGAAAATTATCATTATGGATAGAAAAAATAACAAGTGTTAAAATTCATTTTAGAGAATTGTTATTAAATAGGTCATCTTTTGAAATAACTTGCTTAGAGTAGTATGTAATATTTTTCTTTTTATGGAGCTTCAAAGTTAAGTGACATCATTATCTCAAGCCAACTCAAACAAAATTTTAATTAAAACAGCAAAGTTTTGGGATCAATGTATGACTGCGATTAACAGGAAGACTCTGTAAAGAAGGGAACTTAGGGGAAAAAAAAAAAATCACTGAAATTATGGAACTTTTGCTCACAGTACCTAATAATGTAAAGGAGGGTGTCAACTGAGGTATTCTTAAAATGAAGATGGAATCTCAACTGAATAGGTCATCTTTTAAAAAACTTGCCAGAGGTTGTGCACAATATTTTTCTTTTTATGGAGAGTCAAAGTTAGGTGGCATTATTCTCAACCCCATTGCCAAACCACGTTAATTTTAATACCTAAGTAAACCAGTGCGTTTCAAACTGTGGGCGTGCCAAATCTCTAGGGGCGTGTTAACCTTTACGAGGGGGCGTTGAGCATATCAAATGTCATGAATAAAAAGATTATTTTAAAAAGTTATAAAAATTAATACTTAAAGGAAGCAAACAAAAAGTACATTCTGACGTGTAAAAATATTACTGTTGCACTTTTATTGTTTTCTCGTCTCCACTTAAAAATTAGAAGAGAAAAGCAACATAATAATTTTCCTATTACTTAAAAAGGATATATTTAACTTAAAATACCTATATTACTTAAAAATAACTTGCTTAAAATACCTATTATTTGAAAGAAACATATACAAAATTTAATATTTATCTTGATAATTTGAGTGGCTTATAATTAAGATAGCACATTAGTGTTTTAGCGTCAAAGTTATTACTATTATTGCATTCAATACTTTGTTACTGTATTGGGGAGGAAGAAAATTATGATTGAAAATTGGGCTGCAAGTATTAAAACTTTGAGAAGCACTGACCTAAACTGACAAATCTTTTGTGTCCTACTTGTGACCGCGATTAATTGTACGACTTTGTAAGATGACGTGAGTGAAAAAAATCATACTAAAAATTGTTTAATGTGTGATTACAGTAGATAATGATGTGACGGAAAGTATCAATTTTTCACATTTTCAAAAATGTGAATGATAGGAATTTTTAAAAAAATTTTCGGAACGGGTGTGACCTCCCCTTTTTATCTGGGGCCCCTTAAACGTTAAATTTCGGGGCACCCGTATAGAAAATTAGTTAAAAGGTTTTTGATTAGTTGGAACCGTGAAAAAAGGCCATAAATGGATAAATTTTTATGATATTTTGTGTCACTTAGATCAGACACATGTATAAAATTGTTTTAAGAAATTTTGGAAAAAAAATTATTTAAATACAATATTTCGGCAAAAAAACCCAATTTAGAATAAACTTTTTCAAAATGTTCTCCCCTTTTCCCGTAAAAAAATGCTTCTATTATAATAATATTTTACTTTATATATCTGGGGACCCTGTACAGGGCTAAACTATTTTTAAAAATTACATTTTTTTCATAGTTAAAAACCCATTGAAATAATTGTCGGCTTTTTTTTTTTTTTAAATTTTTTCCCTCTGTTGAAAAAACACGGAAAAAACACATTTCTAAGTTATACATTTAAAAAATTTAGTTGAGCCTCTGTACAGAAGTCGAAAAAATTATACAGGCAAAATATTATTATAATAGAAGCTTTTTTCAAAAAAGGAGAAACTTTTTTGAAAAAAAAATGTATTTTTAAAATTTTTACCCCGAAATATTGCATTTAAAAATAATTTTTTTGTAAACTATTTTTAAAACAGTTTTATATACATTTTCTAATCAAAATGCCCTTTAAATTTTAAAAATATTATCTATTTATACGTTTTTTAAAATCAGGGTTTCCCAACGTAGTCGGATACCTTAAATGTTTTCAAATTTTTCAATATTCGCGACCCAATAAATCAAAATTTTTTCATCCCCCCTCCATAAATAAAAAAAATGTTTTGGGAATTCAATAATCTATTTTTTTCACGCAAAAAGCTACACTACGACTTAAACCCCCTAAAGGACCCCTTTGAGTATATAAACGTCTCGGTCCCCAAAAAGCATTATTTTTTCGGGACGTATATATAAGTCTTTTCAAAATCGTTTTTTTCTGTGCAATCTACCCAAAAAATTTTTCCCGGGAAGGCCTTGGAATGAAAAAAAAGAAGTCTCAAAAATTTTGGGAAAAGAATTTAAATAATTTTAGAGGATTTGCCCCCCTCCATTACTTTCGCACGTTCTACTTGGAAAAAGTTTTCGGGGAGGGAATCGCGTAATTTTTTTTAATCGGCAGTTAAGGACTTAATTGAAAAACCGTACAAATTAAAAAAAGTGTTAATACAAGGTAAGGGGGTCACTGGTAATTATCAAACTTTTTTTGACTTAGTATTGTTAAACTAATTATAAAATACATTGTACAGTACAGAAAGGAGACGGAAAAACTATTCTATTACAGCTGAGAGTGATCCCGCACCCCGCAAAGGATTCGTAGTTTATTCTTCTGTGACAGAGAAAAAGTTGTATTGTGAAAGAAAGTTGGAAATTATTTGGGTTTTTTTTTAAATTGGGGTTTTTTATTCACATTTATTTTTTTGCATTTCATATTTTGGGGTTTTAAAAATTTTTTTCATATTCATTATACATATATTTTAAGTAAAAACCCCAAATAAAAAAAAGAATGAGAATAACTTTAAAGAGAGAATGAAATCGGGTTGATAATAGGGGGGTTTCATTATTTATATAATGAAAAAAAAAATATGGGGGCACAGTGTAAAATATGTTCAAGAGTTATTAAAGTGAATGTTATTATTTATATACTATTATAGTTTATAAGTTATACAAATTATTTTTTGTTATATTTACACTGTCCCAAAACACTGGAAAAAAAAGCAAAAAAAACACCTTTTTTTTTTCTAAAATTTCTTCTACCGGTATTTTTGATCTAAAAAAAACCGAATACCAGTATTGAACCTTTTTGGGCCCATATCGCAACCCCGGCTCAATGTTTTTTACAAACCCTTGGGAAAACATGTGACCTCGCCCTCCAAAAATTGCAGGTGATCTCTTAATAGAAACAATTTCAGGACTTTTTTTTTCCTAATAGTAAAAAAAAAAAGACGAATCTTTTTATCGCCATGGGAAAAAAAATCTCGGTTCAAAACGTATTTTTCCCCCACTATCAATTGGGGCCCCTGGGGCCGCGGACCCTTTTTACCCCCCGGCTTGGGGATCAGTGAGGGGGATAGTCCCAGTCACGAAAATGGTTTTGAATGTTGAAATCCAAAACTCTCAGTGCTTCAGGGGCTGTTGTTTTAAAAGAACAACTGAACCACTATCAATGGGATATGCGGTATTTTTTTGGGGGGATGTCTTCTTTCCCCTAATTTCGTCACATCAGTGGGGACACAAGGGGGCCTAGGGGGCCGGGCACCCCCAAAACCTTTAATTTTTGATTGATTATAATTCTAAGTTATATAATACGTAAAATTTAATTAAGTATTTGTTATTAATGATTGATTTTATTAATTAATGCTAATTATTTATTCAAAAATTAGTTTTGTTCCCAAAAAATCGATAAAATAAAAAGACAAAATAAAAAAATGGTGAGCTTTCGACCTCGGCCCCCCCCGTTAAAAAATTTCCGAGTGCGCTATTGCGTCACAGGAACACTGAGAATACACAAAAAACCCAAATACAAAATACAGATCAATAAAACCGAGTTTAAACAGAATCTTCCCCCGAAAGGGGGGTGAAGATCAGGTAATCCTGTAGTTTTTTGTATTCCAGAGGATAAACAGAACAAAGATAAAAAGAAGGGAGGGGGGGTTTCCCTTTTTCCCATTTCCTGAGGGGGGAATTTCGTCCAAATTGCCCGAATCACTCTAAAAGGTAGGGTATTTGTGCACAATGAAAATTGAATGGAATTGAGGCGTTGGATCCTTATTGGTTTTGAAGGGAAGTTATGATAGGAAGGTATGATTTAGAGTGCCAACTTAATTATATTTGACAATGGATTTTCTTTAAATGTGAGTCATCCTCTAAAAGATTTAAAAAGCCCTATAATTAAGTAAATTTTTTGCACGAAATAATGGGGTGCTGAAAGGAACAAATTGAACTCAAATTTTTTCATGTGCTGCGAAGCGGAAGTTTTAAAAAGGGACAAATACGTGTAGCTCCGGTCGTTCTCGCCCCCTTCATGGATGAAATTAGTAAAACGGTTCCCAAATTTGCTCACATAACCTATATTGCGTTTATTTAACGATAAAATCTGAGTCGGCATTCTGAGTCAGCCCAGCCAGACTACTGGTTAGGCCCGCAAGCTCGTCCGTGTCCTTGGGTTTGAGCCCCATGTTGGATCTTTTTGTTATAAGTCTGAGGTTAAAAAATTTGGAAAAGAAGTTTGAAGAATAGGATGCCGGTTTAATTTTGACCCGTGCCATTAAGGGAAAGTTTGCCCCCAATATTCCTTATCTGCTTCTAATGCAATCAGGGGCTAATTTGAGGGGTTATATATATTGCTCAAACTTTCCATTTTAAAAATATTTTTATTCACTCAAAATTAAAAGTAGGAATTGACTTAATTTTTTTTATATTTATTTGTTTTATGAACATTTTAAGCTGTCAAAGTATTGTTATTAAGTTTTTTTTATAAACGTTACTTAATGAACTATTCATTTGGGGGTTTTCATATTTTCGCTTTAAATTCTCGTTTTCCTGATACACCTGGGGGAATTTTTTTGGACGAATTATTTTCTCTAAATTTTACCTCATTATTGATTAAACATTTTGAAAGATTGTATTTCTCTCCCCCACCAAACATCTAGTTTAAATCTGTCGTTTTTTGTTATTTAATATGCCAATTTGGGAAATTTTAAATGCCAAATGGGAATTGGTTTATGTAATCCTTTTAAAATTAATTAGATAGTTTATCTATAGTGCCCAAAAATAGCTGTGAAAAACCAGTTTGGTTTTAAAAAGTATATTTTAAAGAAATGGTCACGATATAAAATTTGAAAAATTTAAGGGCCCTTTCGCATGAGTTGGCGATACCATTGGTCAATTCAGAACGGTCATACATGATGGGAACGTCTTAAAAGACTTTTTGACGCCGTGGTCCCTTAAACAAATTAAGCCCATTATGATTTTTAAAAAGTAGCGTTTTAAGCATAGTTGTCAAAACTGTATACGGTAACCCGAAACAAATAAATGTGGGGAAATCACGCAAATAATTCCCCCCACTGCCCCCCTTTCGACTAAATGACAAAAGTTTTCGGTTGTAGGCTTAAGCCTTGGACGAGGTCATTACCGGATGCATACGCCATACGGATGCAGTACTTCAAAAGGATACAGTATAGCCATAAGGATTTGTATTGCTATAAGGATGTGGGTTGCTGGATGCGGTACTTTAAGGATACGTTTGCCATAAGGATGCTGTATACCCGGATGCTGTATAGCTCGAGGATGCTGTATAGCTACGGGATGTTATACTCGGATGCTGTATAGCTACAAGGATGCATTGCCATAAGGTCGGTTCCATAATGCGGTATTGCATAAGGATCTATTGCCATAAAGGGTCCCTTATTGCCATAAGGGTGCTGTTTGCCAAAGGGTGCTGTATTCCCTTTAAAATGCAGTATTCCCAAAAGAGTGCATATTGCCAAGGATCCGATTTAAGCCACTGGGGGCCCCTGGGGCAGAAGATCTCGGCCCCTGGCACTCTGGGGGATCGAAATTTAAAACCAGAAAAATTTGTTTAAATAAGCTTCCCCGGTTCACCCGACCCCCTACGCCCCCGCCCAAGTGTCCAAGGATAAAACACGGGTTGGCTCTGTTCCGTTGACATATAGTTCGAAATTTCATTTTTTTCACAAAATATGCCCCTTAACATTTGACCCTATATTATTATCTTATTGAGCCTGATTTGGGGGAAAGCTGGCCCCCATTGAGGCAGGGGCCCTACCCCAACCCAGGCCCAAAATTGGCGCTTTTTTTTAAGCGTCCGTCATGAAAATTCAATCACTTGTTCTCCATTAAATTAAAACTTGATTAGATTAGTTCTTTTTTTTCTACTTAGTAAAATTTAAAAAAATTTAAAAAATTTGATAATTGGGTAAAAATGCTCAAATATATTAAGATTCTTCAAAACATTTTTTAAAATTAAAAAAAATATACAAAAATTTTTTTTTTTCAATCAAAGGGCTTTTTTTTACCTATATGCTTTATTGTTATTGAAAAAAGTAAAATTTTTTAAAAAAATTTTCTGTAAAAACAAAAGTTGGCTATTGGCTCGCATGAACTTTTATTGGCTGGAGGCACGTAAATACATTTATCCCCTTATGCCCTCACATGAATTTATGAACCGATCCACTGAAAACACGTGATTGCAGTTATCATGTGAGTGTGGTCACATTAATTTTCATTTTATCATTTTAAGTAAGTCAATTAAAACATTGGGGGTGGAATTGGGGAAAAAAACAAGTTTCCTTTTTTATTATATTTTAGAGCTTTTTTATTTGGAATCAGTAAATTTTCATTATCATAACAATTAAAAAATAAACTTTTGAACATCAAAAAAATAAAATTCCATATTAAAGTATTCGGGGTATTAAAAAAAAATCTGTCATCGCATTATAGAATATCCCCGACAATGAACGATTTTTTTTTTGGGGTTTTTTTACCCCAAACAAAGAAAGAAAAAAAACTAAGTTCAAAAACCCCTCCTCCCCCCCCGGAAAGAAGGGTTAAAGCCGTTCATCGGCGACTAACGTTTTCCAGGGGCACCCGGTGGTCTGAAGGAGTTTTGTCGCCTAAACTACGCGGGGCCAAAACCCCGCCCCAGAAATGCGCTGATTGGGCGACAAAAGCCTTCATCTCAGCTCCTATTTTCCGTTCAAAAACCGTAAATCGCTTTGGCCATTAAAGCCCCAATTATTGATAAAATCGTTTTTCCAGAAGAAACGGAACTGGGATTTTTTGTCCCCGCCCCACGGAAGCTCCATATTCCCGCCCCCCTACCCCCTTCTATGTCTGCCTTCTAAAAACACTTTTATTTTTCCCTCTATTTATCTTTTTTTTGATTGCCCGCTAAAAGTATTTTTTTTAAAACACACGTATGTTTTGATCCCCAGCACGCGTTGGTTAAAAAAGTTGCAGATAGAAACACGGGGGGCCCCCTTTTTTTTTTCTTTTTTTTATTGTTTGATTTCTTCTTTTTTTTTAAATCTTTTTTTTTTTGTGTATTGGCGTTCTCTTTAAAGTTCTGATACAAAAACTAACGGTTCATTCATCAAAAAAAGGTGGAGAGCACAATGCTTTCTCAATTTTTTCGATTATTTTTTTCCCCAATATTTTTTTTTCCTCAAGCTTTTTTGAGCTTTTTTTTCCCTTTTTTTTTTTCAGTCGCGTTCAAAATTTCACCCCCCTTTGGTAGAAAAAAAATTTTTTTTTTTTCTTTGGGGCCTTAATTTTTTTCTTACCGGTTTTGGGTTTTTCCTTGAATCTTTTTTTTTAAAAATTCCACCCCTTTTTTAAAGAAAGACGGAAAAAAAAGGGAAAAATGGCCATTGAAAAAATTCTTTTTCACAGTAATGGTTTTTGGGTTTCCCCCTTTAAAAAAGTTTATGAAAGGGGAAAAATGGGGGGAAAAAAATCCCTTTTTTTCATTTTTTTTTCTTCCCCAAGTTTAATGGTTTTTCCCATTTTTCAAAATTTTATAAGGAGGGTTTTTGGTAAAAATGACCGAAAACAAAACTAACCTTGTCTTTTTTCCCAAGTTAAAAATTTTGTTTTCGCGAAACTATTAAGTGGCTTAAAAATAATTTTCATTTGCAAACCTTAAAAAGCCCTTTTTGGGCCTAATGGGGGGCGTAAACCCCCGGGGCAAATAAGGTCTTGAAAATTCCCCCTTCCCCGTTCCAATCACGGAGGAGGGGATTATTTACCTGAAAATTTTTCTAATTTATTATTTACTTTTAAGATCTCCCATTAAAGGGAAGTTAACAATTCCATTAGAAGCATATTTATGCTCCCGGGCAAAAAAAAGGGGGCCGTAATATATTGTTTTGGGGCTAAAATGCAAATGTTTTCCCCAAAATCCTTTTTCCTTCCCCCCTTTTTGCCGTATCACGGTAGAATAATTGTTATTTTTATTTTTTTCAAGACAAATTTGGGTAATTTTTTTTTATTTAATTCATCTAACCAAAGGCAAAGGGGAGTGGAAAATTTTGGGAATATTTTCTTGGTTATTCACTTATTTGGTTAACAAATTAATTAATCTGGGAAAAAAATCGGTACACAAAAACATTTTAAAGTAAATATATTTGGGGATAAGGGTTCAAACACGCTTTTGAAGTGTTTCGTCAAGGCTCCGCTCTAAATTTGTGACAATTCGCATCTCTCTGGGCCCGGGTTGCCTCGACATGATCAATTGATCTATTTTTATCCCAAAACGAAAAAAACAAAATTTTAAAACTAATAATGTGAAGAATGACTCAATGCTAACTGCGAAAGTGGAACAACGACGGTAAAAAAAGATTTGGAACTATAAAACGATCCTTACCTTAAAAAGGATCAAAAACCTATCATCTGATTTAATCTAATATAAATTCAATCTCAGTGCAACGCCTTTAAAACCCCTCTTATGTTCTCAATCACAATAATTCAAATATGATACCTTCAGTAGAATTTCATGATTCAGTTCATCTCCCTCTTACGCTTTTATTTAGTAAAATTTATTATATATAGAAGTTTTTAAATATCAGATTTTTTTGAAGGGGTTGGTTGTGAATAACGGAATTATTCCAAAGTTTTCCCCAAGAGGATTAATTGAAGGGAACGCGTTTAGATCCGTCACACTTTGAAAAATGATGTGAAAGCTTAAAAAGTGATTTTTTACTATGAAAGCCGAGAGCTATTGGCGGAATGCTAAAAGGAACCGGGAGTCACCCAAAAAGGGGTTTAGGTACTAACCGATCCCTGGGAAACAACCCCCCCCACGACAATCTTTTGGAAAAAAAAAAACAGTAGAAAAGTTTACATTTTTAAAAAGTAGAAACGGTAAAAAAACAACAGGGGAAAATTAAAAAAGTAACTGCACGATATACATGTGTGCGTGAACGTAATACAAATATGCAAAGCAAGTGTAATAATAATAATAACATAAGGAATATAAGAGATGGAAGAAGAATATACATATTCCAACCTTACAAAATTTATAAAATAATAAAATTATCAATACAAAAGCATCATACAGACCAAAAAAAAAAAAGTAATATATATAAAAAAATCAATTCCCTTAGATTAACGAAGAAAAAATTTTTTTTTAATTAAATAAATATGATAAATATGATAGAATCACAGCATTAAATGGTCATTAATTTTTTAAAAATGATTAAAGTATCGTATTGTCATCCCCAAAAAATCGGTTTTAAAGTTTCAGTTCAACTGAATGTTTAAAACATCGAAAAAAACCCTTTTTAAGTTTTGACACAAGTCACCAAAAGGGGCCTAAGTCACCCAAAAAAAATGCCAACGGTTGTATTTGTAATTTTTTTTAATTAGTTTTTTAAACAATTATTTTTTTAAATTATAATTAAATTATTGTATTGTCATCCAAAATAATCGTATATAAAAATTTTAGCTCCATTGGGCCTTTTTTAAAAATTTTTTTAACGATTGAAAATTCCCCAAGATAAATAAATAAATAGGGGTGTGAGCAAATAGTGGGGTTGAAAAAGAAAGACAGGAAACATAAATAATAATAATAATAAAATTTTCCTTTTGTATCATATTTTCAGTTGTTGCATCATATTTTCCTGTTGATATTTTTTTCTCTTAACTGGTTCTTCACTTAAAAAAAAGCACCGGAAGGAGGATTATTTTTTTCGAGATCTCCTCCATTTTTATTTTAAAGATACATAAAGGAAGAATGCAGTAGTGTTAAATAAATAAATAAACAATGAAAGAGAAAAGGGGCTTTTTGAAGTAGTTATTATTGGCAACGAGCCTCGTATTTTTGAGCCTCGGTGACGACACCTCAGCAGGCCTCCCCCTTCCGAAGTTCCACACCTCCACACCTCGCCAACGGGAGGAGTTAGAGCCACGACAAATTTAACCTACATCAGTTATATTCAACTTGCGGCCCACCAGCCTTTTATGAATGTCCCGGTCATAGCCCGTTACACTAAGTAATTCAATTATTTAAAAACAATATACTAAAAGTTTAGAGGAATATTCTATAACAAGCAAGAAAAATGTCAATTTCTTTTTTTTTTTTTATTGAGTACCATTGCTCTGCATCAGCGGTCTTCAAAATTGGGTTTCCCTGGAACCCAGGGTTCCCAAAATCACATTAAAAATTAGAAAGAAAATTATAAAGATTAAAATGGGTTATTTTTCTAGAATATGAATCCCCCTTTTTGTCATCCCCGTCAGTAAAAATGAAAACTTTATTTTTTTATAATAATTTTTTTTGTAATACTATTTTAACTTTTATTATGATATAATAAAATAATATTAAAAAATTAACAAAAATATTTTCTCTAATAGATAGTAAATATTCTATTGTTTAACATCCCGGGTTTCACAAAATAATTGTACACTCGTTAGTGCATTGCTTTGTAAAACTAAATAGTTTTTTAATGAAAAATGCATCTTCTTTCATTTGAGGAAAAATACTTATAATGAAGGAGAAGGAACAACTTATAAACATATCAGTACATTCAAAGTTTAAACCCAAAACCCAAATTACTAAAAAAGTATGGGTAGATTAGATTTGATGCAAATTTATATTATTAACCCTTTATCTATACCGACTGTACTTATAAGTACCACTCTCTTTAAAATTACATTGAATAACCATTTTTACGAATACTGAGACTATACTTAATATAGGAGTATTTTTTTTATATAAATCCATTCTTCCAAGAAATATAGCAGCACGGGTTCTATGATGAGTATTTTAGCGGGGAAGGCGAATAGTTTTAGAGCAGAAATTGCATCTCAGATGACATTTTGATTGGATTGCGAAGATTGGCATTTTTGTTTCGAAAAAATAGTTAATGTCAATACATAAGTGTCTTTTTTTTTTTTTTTAATGTTAATGAAGACCTTAGAAAACGATATGACTATTTATTTTAAGTGAACAGTGTATAAAATTTTTTACAGTTAAATATTTTTAAAATTTAAATTAATTAACCCCTAATTTTATTAAGTTCCAAAGTTATTTTTTTGTTCATGTATACCCCTTAAATGTCAATATAGTATTAAAAAAAAAATTTAAAAAATAAACTGCAATAAATCATAAGTGGTAAAAAAAGGGTTTAAATTAGAAATTTTTTTAAAAAACTAAAAAAAGTTCGTAATAACTAAGACACTACCTTTTTTTAATGCTGTCTCAACATAAAATACCTACATGTTTCTTACTTCAAATGTTATTCTAAAGATGTATTCGAAAGAGAGAGAGGGGGGATGTTCCCAAAAACCCCAATTTTCTTTTCGAAGTCAAAATGTTTAAAACCCTGTTTTAAATCATTGTTTTCCCAAAAGGTATATATAGACCCCAGGTTTTTGGTGACCTGCCAGGGTCCACCAGCGAAAAAAATAATTTTGGGGTTTATAAATGTAAATATCTGGGGTTTTTCCCTTAAACCAGATCGTGACTTTAATTTTAAAAGGAAATTTAACGTAAACCAGACTTCCCTTTTAACGATTTATTTACAAAATTTTAAATGGGGTTAAATTTTGCAAAGGGGCAACACATAATTTTATTAAAAAAAGGATCACATTTCAGCCACTTTCGAACTAAGCAAAAAGGGTATAATTTTGGACGCCCAAAAATTTTCCCCAGTTTCTCATTTCCAAGACAATCTCGAAAAAAGGGGCCGGGGTAGCCGGGGGGTTTAAGGTATCGGATCGTGGCTTTCCTTGTCACGAGTTCGAGCCCAGTCCCAAAAGACCCCCGTGTGGGGCGGGATGCACGAAAAATCTGTCGAAAGTGAAACGTCCCTCGTTGATGTGGTATGGTAGTTAGGAGGGGTGCCTGCTGGGGGTCGTCCACGTCATTTACCATGGTTCAAAATTTCGTGGTCCGTCGCCAAAAGCCCTCGTGTACTGAACAGTGCGACGTTAAAATCAATCAATCAATAAATAAAAAAAAGATGTTTTAACCACGTTCAACGTTTAAATGTTCTTTTTTTGATTTTGAAACTAGGTTTGAAATGTTTTGACTATCGTAATACCCCAGTAGGCAATAAATTCATTTTGCCACTTTGAAAAAACCCCCGTCAAATTACAAGAATTATTCACCAACGAAGATCTTAAAGTAAAGTTTTTAAGCGGATGTCAACAATTTTGGCTTTAAAAAGATATGCCTGTCTATTCCATATTATGGAATATCTTGAGGAAGTTTTTAACTGTTTTTCCTATTGAGAAGGAGTTTTACTGCACTTGCCAATATCCAAAACAACAACAACAACAACAAAAGACTGGTCACTATTAACCGATGAGATATTCAGGGTTAAACATGACAAGATTGCTGCCATATGTTGAAAATTTGTTATTGCATCCCCAAAATCATCCCTACCACTGAAAGCATTTATTTGTTGTTCAGCTATTTTATACAACAATTATTTTATGCTTCAATTAAATTTGAATTTAATTAATCAACATGTGTTTTTTTAAGTTTTAAACACTATACTTCACTACCATTTAAAAAATTTAAAATCTTTTTTAAAAGAAAAGTAGATCTATATTTTTGCTGTAAAAAAACCAATTTAAGTTGATTAATTTTAAAAAGGAATTTAATATTAAGGAAATTAGGGGTCTCCCCCAAAACCCAAAAATATGTAAATTTTGGTCTTAAAAAATTTGGGGGAATTTTTCGCTCACATGGGGGTTGTTCAGAGGCACTAGCTCTGTAAATCATATCATGCCAGCCACGAGTTCGTTACCATGGTCACTAGGCTATCGCGGCCACCATACATTGGCGTGATGTGCATGTCCTCGTTATTTGATCTGGTTTAAATATTGCGAGATACTTTAGCAATAACTATGGTGCAAAAGGTTTTTCCCAAAGTGGTAGAAATAAACAATCAATTAAAAACATTTTAAACGGGGTTAAAATTCTTTTTATACTCGTCTAATCCCTGAATTTTTTATTTTTGACCAAACCTAGACTATCGAGGATATATCTCTACCTATAAATATTTAGGAAAAAAGTGACTCGCTGACTCACTTACTATAGGATCTCAGGAACTGTTAGACCGACAGACTTGAAATATTATAGGCATGTTTCTTTTGTTGACTCGAGATCTCGCAAAGAATGGGTTTTGTCAAAATCCACGTTCAAGGGGGAAAGACATGGAGGCATAAAAGATAAATGTTCAGTATATTTCTATTTAAGAAATTGTAGTTCTGTTTTTCTTTAAAAAATTCAAAAGATGAGAATTATAAGAATGCTTTTTAATACAACTGAAAGCTTGTGACGTGTCTATCCACGTTCTTTCAACTAATAAGCCTCTTGTGAAATTCTGGGTCTCTAAAAATTATTGTATTATAAACCTTTCCCCGAAGAAGATGTGAGTATGTAAATTAAGACTTGTATATAAAGATTAAACTTTCAAGTTTGAAGAGAGAGATGTTAGACTGCTAACGTATAGCTGTGAGCGTGAAATGAGGCATGAGTACTTCGTGGCTTATTTGTGTAATATTAAAGTTGACGATTTGGTCAATTAAAAATTAAATTGGATTAGGTTACTTGGAAATGGAAGGTGTATTGCCTGAACGTAAGTAATCCGATTGATTAAGATTTTTTCTCATCTACCTCACTATTGCTCCCCATCAGTAATTGGTGCATGTTTTCGGGTAGTTGAATTTGTGTGTTGTTGTCAAATTTTTTCTTCATCAGGGAATAAAAATTAATTTGCATTATTCCACTACAAAATGTTCTGTTTTTTCTAAAAATAATATTTATTTGTTCCTAAATTTGTTTGTTTTGCTATTAAAACTTTACTGAATACTTCTCATAAAATATCCGAACATAGTCACATTTTTGTACGGTTTTCCTCCTTTTAGGGATCAATTACCTTATAAATAAAGTTTAGCTAAACAGAAAAAAAAATTAAATTTATTCTATATTGATAACAAAAAATATAGACCCCGGTCTCAAAAAATTTTCATCCTAAATATTGATTTTTTTTCCTTCCTCAGGGCGACAGCCCAGGGTGGGCATTGGCCTTTCAAGAAGCTTTTCCAGGCCAGCCTTCTTCCTCCCAGTGTTCTCGATTCCTAGTTCTTAAAAGGGGAATCTTTTCTAGGCTCCAATCCATCTGAGATTTGGCCGCCCTTTCTTCGTGTGCCAAATTGGTCGGCTTGAAGACTTTTAGTAGCGCAGTTTTCGTTCATTCTGATAATGACCTGTCCAAATTCGTTGTTTTTTGATGAAGTTAACAATGTAGATTCCTCTTATGATCAAAAAAAGCATAAGGCTTTGGGCCCGTGAGGGTTGCCCTTTTTCCCACATTATCTTCGAGACCTAGAGGTGTGGGGGTGAATGAAAAAAACCGACATTGCCATAATCTTATTATCTCTTTATTAAGTTTTTAAACAAACACAATACACACACACAAAAACCCAACAATTATAGTATTTATATTTAAACCGGAATCTGTGGTGAAAGCCCCTACGTATTACCAAGTAAGTGCGCCCCTGACCCCTATATCAAACACCCCCCTTTAATCTCAGTAAATACACAGTTCCTTATAGTAATTTGAACAATCCTCCTCTATATCCTGGGTAAGCATAACTCCCGAATCCTAAATGACTTTTTCTTTATCCCCTGGAATGGTATCCCCCTTTTTTGTACGTAATGGCCCGTATATATTAAAGGGAAGGGGGTTTGTCCTTACTTTAGCTTAATCCGAACACATGGACTTCGTATAATCCTTCCCATAGCCACCCTGCTTCCAAAACTTCTGCTATTTAAAAGGTTGCTAATTTGAATATTCACTCAGTTCTTTTTTTTCGGTTTTTTTGGAAAAAAATTTCCATTCTAAAAACAAGAAATAATTTAAAAAAAGCGTGATGAGCCCTCCCAAAATCTAAATTTGATCTTCCGCCCTCTCCGTTTTCCTGAATTCTCCAAAAAAGGTCTTAAAATCTTCCTTTCGAATACCAGTAGCGCACACAGAAATTTATCAAGGGGGGGGGGCCCTAAAAGTTAAATTCTTGTATAAACCCGATTTTGTCGATTTTGGGGAACAAAACACAGTAAAAACAAATTTTGAAAAAAAATTTAGCTTTAAATTTAAATTTCTTTTAAAAACAAATACTTAATTAAATTTTGTAATATACTTAAAGTTATAATCAATCGGAAAAAAATAAGGGTTTTTGGGTTGGACCCCCAGGACCCCCTTTTTTTGCCCACGGGTAGATACTTATTATGTTCTCATCTGTTCGGCATGGACCGCACATCAAATTTAAATCTGATCAAAAAGCTTTCAATAAAACCTTTTTTTTTTTTGATTTTTTTGATTTCATATTTTTCGTATTTTTTAAAAAACATCTATTAGCCTTTTAAAATTTTTTTTTGGATTTTTTTTTCCAATGGGTCATTGATTCCTTTACTAAATCTAATTTCAGTTAAAATGTTCAATTTCATTATATTTGTTAGTTATTGCTTTTCTTGATTGGTTTGTATTATTAATTTACATTTTAAATTTAATAAAAATAAACTGGATGTACTAGAGATTGGTAGTAAACGGGCTGGTGTTATAGTACGGAGATTCCTGGTATAGACAATGGTATAAATCTCATGGAATGGTCCCCACAGTTTCCAAATCTCAACTCCATAAAATTTTTTTGAGCATTTCGCACAAGTTGGGGTACCAATTATTTAAAAAGCACTTTGGGAAAAACCCAAAACCAGCGTTTCTGAAACTGTGGAGCGCTTCCCAGGGAGGGGGCTTGATAACCCTACAATGGGGGCGCGAGTACATCGAAAAGTTGAAAACAAAAGTATATTTAAAATTTTAATTTAGAAAAGGAACCAAAATACATTCTGACATAATTTAAAAAATTTTTGTCAAAATTAAAAAAATAATATCACACCCTTTACCTGAAAAATTTCTTTTTGGTGGGGCCGTTTTTTTTTTTCCGGTTAGGGTGAATTTTAAAAATTACCAGGGTTTTTATACATAAAATTATTCAAAAATTTTAATACTTATCTTGATAATTTGTACGGTTTATAATTAAAGTCGTACTGTTGCTTTACTTCAAAGTATATTGTTACGAAGATAAGGTTCGAGGATTTTATGCAAAACATTCACAAAGAAAAAAAATAACAGTTCTTTAAGAGCGATGCGAATTTATTATAGGGAATCCGATTCTATAAATACAGGATTCCGCAGCAATTTTCCCAAAGTGTTAAAGGGTTTTTAAAACCCTTAAACGCAATTAAACACAATTATCAGTGTTTAAAATACACGTATGTAAAAGATTATTCACAAGCACAGCCAAGCTAATCGGTAATGAAATAATGCTTACTAATCGGTGGTTGAATCACGACTGTGACTAGTTGCGGCTAGCACCGCTCTATTTATAGATCCAGTAGAAACTTCCAGAAAAATTCGCACGTGTCATAGAGTGAAATTAGAGAAAATCCACAAATTTTTGAAAAAAGGGGGTCCTGAACTCGCCAACGGCCCCAAAATAGTCGCCAAGTTCCCAAAATTTGGGCCCAAAACTTGGTCTCCAAATATGATTAACTTGGCTCTACCCCAAGATCTCAAGTTATTGAATCGCCACTATGGGGTGGGGACGGTTGTTGTGAATATTACAATTTTTTGAAATAAATATAACATAAAAAATAAAAATCTTTACACATCAAAATACAAATTATTTACTCTATTTACACAAAACTTGTAACAATATTATTATTGAATTCAATACATTGTTATTGTATGGAGGGGAGGGGGTGAAAATTATGATTGAATACTGGGTCGCAAGTATATAAAGTTTGAAAAGCACTGCCTTTCAGAAACAATGCAACAAAATAACCAAAGTTAGTGAGCACCATACCACAAAGAATATATGTTGTACTCAAGACTAAAGGAGACCCAACCAAATATTGATTTTTGAGAGTAAAAAGTTATTATCTCTGTAGCGAGTGAGTATTTTTTTAACGTCACACTATAAAGCAACTTTGTAAGAGTAATTATTTCTAAATAATTAATAATATTTATTTTTAAAATAAACGAAGAAACTTATCTTGATTTTGTTAATCTTCAATTCATTAAGAAAGACAATACTTAAAGAGCTATTATAATTCACTTTAATTACAATTATTAATGAAAATTCCATAAATTAAAAAAAATCTATAATATAGTATAATGCATAATAGAAATTAACAAAAATCTTTTTCTTAACGGAGATTACCCACTGAACGTACAAAATAGTTGATACAATAAAAATATGTGTCATTACCTTTTGAATATAATTTGAGAAACATTAATTGTTGCAATTCCTTTCAAGCAACACTAATGATTGGGAAACTGTAACTGTAACTCGTGAGTAATGTTCGAACCGCATAATTACTTTTTCTCCTCATCATTTCAAACAACAGTGCAAATTGAAACGGATAGACCTTCCTTTAATGTTTTTATTGATAATCACTAATTGTTTCTTCTAAATTACAATGGAAGGCCGATTTTATTGAAGATATTTTTCCCCGCGATATTTCATAGGATAGACAAATAATTACAGAAAACTTCTAAGAAGTCAATTAGAAATTTCTTCTGATAATTACCAATTATTTCACAGTTGATCTCTTTTCAGAGGGATCCCGTTTTTCCTGCTAATTGAGGACCGCTGACTCTGAATTAAATGATATTCCGGGAATTTTTAATGGAAAATTAAGTTTTTGTTTTTTTAAAGGATAATTATCTGCTGAATTGTGTTTTGTTTTTAACTCAATTTTTTTTCTTTCTTTGTGACTGGTGAGAAAAAATGCAATTATAAAAGTTGATTCTATTCGGTGGTTTGATTTTTCAACGCAAAATTGGTTTTTAGGTAGCCATTAGCGTTTTTCGATAGGTAATTTGGAAGAAATGTGATTAAAAATGGTGTAGTATGTATTTTAAATGACAGCTAATAAGACATGTTAGCTGGCTAGAATTTGAATTTTTTTAATACATTACTTTACACACATAATGATATTTGAATATATTGGTACACTTAACGTATGTTATTTTCCCTGCAATAACACTCTCCTCGAGGTAAATTGAGTTTTACAGGCGAAACTCGTTTCTTAGCATGAATTCGAAAATAAGATTATAGAAACCCCAGAAGTAAAAGCAGGGTTACCCTACTTGAGACATTATCATCTTTGGCGACACCTTTGCTGAAAATTGTCAAGGAACCATCGAGAAGTATCTGGAATCGACTCCATGAGGCTATATAGAGGTCGATGGAGTTCAAAAGATTGTTCAGTCGTGTGCATTGATTGCGAAGGAGAGAGATATAACAAGTGCGATTTGCACTATTGCAAATAATCTGTAATAAAATTTCTCTATGCATATATGTCGACTTGTCTTTGTGTAGTCATCTGCTTGTACTCGTCTGTTCATGAATCTGTTATTATTCAAATAATTGGAATCTATGGTTGCTTTTTTCCCCAACGTAAATTTGCAGCAATATATTTATTTTTCATAGAATTCAGGTTTGTTTGATTGATGGATTGTTTTTTACCTTTGCATTTAGAAACAACACAAGGGTTTTATCAACGTCCCTTATAATTTTGAATCAACTTCAAAATTATAAGGACGACAAACGAACGATGAAATTGCAGAATCGGCCCCTGGTTGGCGCGATTTTAAAAAATCGCCAACTTGGCGCGCTCTCATGAGTTGTCCTTCGGAACAAAAACCCCTCTAGAAGACATAATGCTAGAGCGCGAAATTCAAGATGGCGGGAAAGTGAAATAATATTAAAAAAAAGCATTTAAATTACTTTTAAAACTGAAAATCTTTGAAAAAGTACAATACTTCTTGAAATTTAAAATCGATAGAAAAAATTACTTAAAATAATTAGATAAAAATTAATTTTTATATAAATAGAAATTAATTCTTTAAAAATGAAAAATTAAAAAATACATTACCTTCAAAACCATCTTTTATTGCCTTCTAACCCTTCCTTTCTCTCAATTTCATGCTTTTCCTACAGTTCGGACATGCATACGACGATCCAGTTGAACCGTCTCGTTCATGCACCATTTTAATATAGCTTAACAAAGACAAAACAGCAAAAACGTTTCAGAATACTCAACATACATTCATTCACATTTGCAGCAATAGTAATATCATTGGGGGGACATCCATTTGTACAAAAAATTTTTATAAAAAAGAAATTTACTTTTTAAAAAAATATCCACACTGGGAAAAACAAGCCAAAAAAAAAAAAAAAAAAAAAAGGGTGTGAAATTTTTTCCAGAAAAGTAGGTGCAGAAATGCAAGCTAACGGCAAACGATAAAGCAAACTATGGAAATGTTTAAATTTAAGAAGAAATCGAATCAAAATCAACTGCACAAATATTAACCAATAAAAAGTTAATTTTATATGCAATAATAATGAAAATAAAGTAATGTACATAACAATAAGTAATAAATAGCAAATAAAAAAAATAAAATTACAAAAAGAATAAAATTTGAAAAAAAAAATTAATAAAATATAAAAATAATGCTGGAAACTACAGAAACGAGTTCTATAAAACTATTCTAATAAAAAAATGTATTGGGCATGCGTGAAAATGCACTTAATACGATTTCTCCTTCACAAAACCGAAATCGGCTTGGTTACCACACTTGACACTCTTATAAAACTCGGAAAAAGTACAAAAAAAAAAACGCGCCAACCAGAGGCCGATTTCGCAATTTATCCGGATGACATCTAAACTAAAGAAGCCCCTTCTCTACATTTCCACACCACATCAACATGAGTATTTTGAACCTCTACTGATTTAACACACATCGATCCCGCGGTGTGACAGGTAATTGAAAAATAAAAAAACCTCAACCTTTTTTTTGAAAAAGAGAAAAAAAGTCGATTTGTTTTTATAAGCAGTATGAGGTCTCGGGGTGTTAATTTTACCTTGAAACCTTAAATATATAAACATTTTTCCATTTGATATAATTCTTTGAGGTTAAAATTAAATCATTCGATTCTTTTATGCATTATTTATAAAGAAATGAGGTTTTCAAAAAAGTGTGAAATGTTTAAAATGTAATCACAATTTTTAAAATTATAAATATTTTGAACTTTTTTGGAAATATTTCGTGGGGAGTTTTAAAAATACACTAATTTTTACGTTGAACATGCTATTTTTTAAAAACAGTAGCTCAAATTATGGTTACCAAGTTGAGGAAAGGTTTAATATACCCTTTTATTATATTGTGCATTTTTTATCAAAAAAAAAAATTATTTTTTTTTTAAAAATACAAAAAAAAAAATATTTTACAAAAGGAGAAAACTGAAAAAAAAAATTAAAATGAAAAAATTTAAAGCAGATACCCAAAGGTTTAGGGGAGTCCCCGGGGAGATTCCGTACAGTGAAAAGAAACCCCCCCGAAAGAAAATCCCGGCATGAAAATTTTTCGCCCAAAAAGTCAGAAGGGGGAGGTGGGGGTTTTACGCAAAAAGGGGTGTTTGGGCGCTGCTCAACAGAAATAAAATGAAGGACGGAGATGAAATTTCCATACCTGCGCGCCAGTGAGTCAGGGGTAAAATATGGCTAGAAAAAATCACCGGGAGGGACTTACAAGGGGAAGAATGATGGGGTTGGGAGGGGGGGCCTTTTAAAGTGTAGCAAACAGAGTTGGGAATCAATCGCCGTTTCGCGCGCTTGGAAAGCGTTCAAAACCACAGGTACAGTTGTTAGAAAGGGGTGGTGGCCGCCCGAGGACGAAACTGCGGGGGTGACCTATATATCACCCCGCAGGTGAAAAAAAGGGCCGACAGAAGCCGGCCATTGCTCAGAAACTCTGTACAGCAACGGGTCGACAAGTGTAGCGGTTTCTTTGGCCAGAGCCTTCACAAAGGGGCCTGTTCCCCGTTTTGTCCAAACGCTGCCTCCCTGTTGAAAGATGGCCCCCGAACCCACCGTTTGCAGGGGCCAGAGAGCACAAAAACGGGACAACTGATCAATGGAATCGGGTTTCCTTTCTTTACGGATGAGAGTGGGTTTCGTCCGGGCGATTCTCAACACGTTTTGATTTAAAAGGAATCCCCCCGGTTTTATCCCAGTAACATCAAGGAGAGACACCGTTACGGGGTCCGGGAAAACCCGGTTCGGGGAGGCATTATGCTGAACGGTCGAACGGGGCCAAACATTTTCGACAGGGGGCCCAACCGGGGATCGGTTTTTTGGGTGGGGGGAGGTACTTTTCCCCATGTCCCTCTTTTCCGAGGTGCCTTTGACCCAGCCCCTTCTTTTTTTTGGGGATGACAATGCACGGCCACATCCCCCTTTGCTGTTGAGGAGCTGGGGAAAAGGGAAGATATCACACGAAGGGGGACGGCCCGGTTGCCCCCCAGACTTAAACCCCATCGAACATGTGGGGGATGTTTTGGGGAGACTTTATTGCCACACGTTTACATCATCCGGAGAACAACCAACAACCCCAAACAGATGTTGTTTGGGAGAATGGGAAATTCCTACTCAAGAAATGTTGCACCAGCGGGTTTTTGAGTATGCAGAGAGGGGGAAAACCCTTGTAGTAAGGGAGGGGAAATACCATAATTAAGGGAAAATCTGCTTGTTGTTCTTCCGTTGGGTGACAATCATGAGTCACGATACTATTGGGCCAATAAAAACTTGTTTTTTTTTTGATTCCAAACCCTATGGTTGTATTCCCTTTTTTAGCGCCGATGCTTTCGCCCCCCTTTTCGTACAAATAATTTCCCCCATTTCCCAAAAATTTTATGTCTCTCAGATGATTTTTCGGGAAGTTATGGCAATAAACCCACCTGTTGCTTAAGTTTTGCACACGTGTGATATGATACTAAAATTAGGTAGGGTTTAAGGAGCATGGATTCATTTTAAAGTTCTGTAAAGCTTTACATGTCAGAGGTTACTATTTTAGAAAATATCATGTGCAATATAAAATGTACTTAATATTTTTTACAAAATACTTCTTATTTTAATATTTTTATAACTTTTACAATTATAATTACATTTTAAAACTTTTACTCTTTTTTGAAACCTCATTCCTTTTATAAATAATATGCAAAAGAATCGTATTTTATTTAATGCTAAATTCAAAGAATTATATCTTTGTAAAAAATTGGTTTATTTTTAGCCCCTTTTAGACAAAAAATTTAAAACCCCTGGGCAATCTCTATGAAATTTTTCCCGTGGTCGGTGGGAGAGTATCTTTGGGTTCCAAAACCCCCAAATCCGAATTTATTTTCCCCAAAATGGGGAAAGGTCAACTCCAGCCTTTTTTCCTTAAAAGGGGGCGATAAATTTTACCGCTTCTTGGGGACTTAAACACCCGGGGCCCCCCTCCCGACCGACCACCCGATCGTGACATCTTCCTTTATGCACCTCAGCGCCCATGGGACCCTGATAACCATGGGGAAGTAGGTTTTTGGCCCCCCATGGGCTGTTTCCCCCCACTGAGTTTAGTTTTTTTAAGAAACCAATGATTTAAAGGGGAATAAAATATCTTAAAAATATCTAGTTTCCTTTTTAAGGAACATTTTGATTGAATGGAATTTTTTTAATGTCACATTTTGAAGCTCCCCTTTGAGCCCTGGTTCACATGGACTGTTGCGCCACTGAGTTTGAGTTTGAGACACCTTATAAAAAATAGCTTTTAAAATGTTATTATTTCATCAATTGCTTAATTTTCTTTCGGTTATCATTTTTCAATATGTCATTTTTTTCAGTTAATACTTTTATACGAATTTTTTTTAGTTTGCAAACCACCACAGGAATTATTCAATACTAAGACTCGAAAAACATTCATATAATATATTCTTGCAGCATTTCCATGTTTAAACAATTCCCAGATACCTTATAAAATAAAATAAAAAAAAAAAAAAAAAATTGGAATATACCTACCCCACCGAATACAAAAGCGAACAACACATTTTTCGTTTTATAATATCCATTTTTTCGTCTTTCCTTTTTCTTACCTACAGAACAATATCCCTTCGTTTCCATGACGACGGAGTAAAAGAAAACAATCGCGGCATGAATGTCCATCACTTTCTACGAAATACGGCAACATCTATTCATACACTTTATACCAAATGTCCGTTCTGTCCAGTTTTACATTGAAAAGAACACGCGGCCGTATATTGTTTTGGACGTTGTATGTTACGGACGTTGACAGCATGCTCAGCAAATCCTGTCAGATACTTATCTCATCCATATAAGACGTAGAGGATTCTTTTTCCTTTAATAATTTATTTTTCTTTCTACGTCTGGGATGCTGTTTTCTGTTTTAAAAATCGGTTTTGTAGTTTTTCAATTTGGAGGTTTGAGGAAAGAAATATATATATGGGGGGAGGGGGAATGTTGCCTGCTGTCTTCAGTCGTTTTGAATGCAGGGTTGTATTTAAAATGAGACATTCAGCGTTTTTTCAAACATTATTTTGTTTTGTCGCTCATTTTAAGGTACTCGACTACGTTCGGAACCGTGATTTTAAAAAAGCGCATAAATGGATCATTTTCATGATATTTAGTGTCACTTAGATTAGAATACATGTATAAAATTGTTTTAAGGACATTTTGACAAAAAATATTTAAATACAATATTTCGGTAAAATTAACTTAGAAAACCCTTTTTCAAATGTTCTTTGGAAAAATGCTTCTATTATAAAAATTTTGCTTGTATATAGTTTTCAGACTCTGTACAGAGGCTAACATGATTTTTGAAAAATTCACATTATTTTCAGAATTACAACCCATTGAAATAATTTTTGGCGTTTTTTTCTTAAAATTTATCTGCTCTGTGGTTGTAAAACATGGATAAATCCACTTCTAAGTTATATATTTCAAAAATTCTAGTTGAGCCTCTGTACAGAGGTCAGAGATATATACAGACGAAATATTATTATAATACAAGCATTTTTCACAAAAGGAGAATATTTTGAAAATGGGTCATTCTATGTTCATTTTTTGTCAAAATATTGTACTTAAATAATTTTTTATTGTAATACTATTCTTAAAACAATTTTATATACATTTTCTAATCTAAGTGACATTAAATATAAATATTATCCATTTATATACACTTTTGCAAAATCACGGGTCCGAATGTAGTCGGATACTTAAATTTGTAACATATAGGGGACAATAGCCTTTGTTGCTCCATGTCTTACAAAACCTGTAACCTGTAACATATTGTTACGAATTTTGTGTGATTAATGCTTAAAATAGTGTAAATAATTTATATCTGGATGTTTAATACGTTAATATTACTTTCTGTTGCATTTATTTTATGATAAAAGTTGTAAAATGCGCATGTGTAACGCCATCCCTTACATTATAAGGGCGTTTCAGTGGAAACTTGGCAATATTGGCGATACAGTCACGTTGGCATCCTTTTTGGTGATCACTTTGGAGGGTTGGTGACTTGACTGTCAAACGGATGTTTCTGGAAATAACTGGAGAAATCTATTAACATCACGATCTGTAATGTAAGCGGATCTTTTCGAGAAAGAGTTATAAGGCTGTCGTGCAGACTATAAATAGCAGTTACTTGCTGAAACTGAGTCAGAATTTTTGACTGCTGAACTGCTCACTAGCGAGCAGTTGCTTGTGAATAAACATTATGTACTTGTGTTTTTTGACACTGATTGTTGTGTCTGATAGCTGTAGAAGCTGTGAAAAACTTCTGGGATTTATTGTGGTACGGCACCTCGGAGGGTAATGACATCTAAAGGTTTGTCTTCGTCCTTGACCTTGTCTTAAAAATGCGAGGTCCGTCGCCAATAGCCCTGCTGTTGGTTTATCGTGTGAATTTGATAAACATTCACTCACTCACTACTCTACCCGGGTACTACGACCACTCCCATATTTAAAATTAGTCATTCAACAATTTAATCCCAATTAAATGATCGCAATATTTAGCATTCAACGAGAGCTTAAATTTAAAATGAATTCAAGCATCTATATTTGGTAGCAGGTGCTGCCACTAGATGTAGCCACCACGAAATGGCTTTCTCATTTGAAGACTTGCCGTGTTTTCAAAGGCTTAGTTACAAATATGCAGCCCATTAAAAAATTATACACCTATTTTAAAATAATGTCCATATTGAAATAATGGGGATGTAATGATGCTAAGTGTGTTAATGTCAAATTATACATCAGTTTCATATTTTCTTAACTATCTCTTAGTTCAGTAAGTTTTTGAATTACATAAAATTAATTTCCTCTTTTTTATCACTATTCGATAAAGAGAGCATGAAAATTTAGCTGGGATTCGAAAAAATATCTTTCCACAACATTTCAAATACTAAAAAAAGTACTTTTTTATATACAGATAAAATGTATCTGAAATATGTGTATATATTTTACCTTTAATAAAAATATATAAACTTTTGGCTTCGATTAAAGTGTTTAAATAAATTTATTTCAGAACATAGAAGTGATACACATGTACTTGTTCGATTTTAAAAAAATAATTCTAGATTAAAGATTTACAGTTATCTTTCTCAGTTACAGTTACACTTACAAGGATAAATTTTAAATACTAAAACCATTTAATATGCAGTCTTATAGTCAGGTTTTCTTTTGCATAGAAAATAATTTAGCATATCCCCACAAATCAATAACGCAGCGAAAAGGGTAGAAAAATTCAATTCGATGCTTTTATAAACACCTCTAAATAACTGTAAATCGCTCGAACTAATAAGAATAAAATTCTCCTTCGAAACAAAACATACGCCGGGCATTTATTTTAATCACTACTTGTCACAATTGATTGGAAAAATTTAAATACTTCCGTTTCATTTCCTCAAATAAAAGAAAAAGGAAAGAAGAGAGAGAGAAAAAATGCAACTTAAATAACATAAAGCAGGCACTCAGGAACTGGAGACCGCATGTCTCCACCGATTCATTCTGAATTTCTTATTTGCATAAACCCAATAATGGATGATAAATCAGATTCTAATTTCCACTCAATTTAATTTTATGGCGGCTAAATGGAATCAAGTTGTTGACTGCCTCTGACGTCTCTGATGAGGGCCCTTTTATTACATAAATGAATTTTCATTAAGGGAAAAATGCTCCTTCACTCACAACCCCCTTTTTCAGTCCCCCCTCCCTCTCTCACTGTAAGAACCACTCTCTCTCTTCACTTCAACTTTTTCTTATTTAAGAATCGTTTTAATTCAATAAAATGAAGGGGGAATTCCAGCACAGACAGAGAGTGTAATTGAACATATTTATCGAACATCGCTTAAACCTCATTGAAAAGTGTATTTTCATGCAAATGAAAAGGAAATTTTCGACGACCCTTCCAAAGTGGCGCAAGTCCCTCGGGTAAGCTGTTAATGTCCTCTTTTAAATTCCACGACCAGGCGAACAATTAAATATAATTAATAGATTGTTATGTTAACGGTTTTAAGAATGGTTTGCATAAACAAAGAGAAACATGGGATATTGTCAATGGAGGATTTGCTTAAAATTTGATGAGCATAATGATCTTGTCATTTCCATGAGTGCTTGTAATTAACAGTTCATGTATTTGAAGGTATTAATTATATCAATAATGGATTTTTCGTTCTTGTGTGTATGTGTATGCTTGATTAAATCTGGTTTTGAAAAGATGTGCGAGAAAAAATATCAAGGGTTTTTTTTCGAATAGATTGAATAAATAATTTGAAATAATATTTTGCTATAATTCCTAAGTTAATAACAAATTTATTAATTTTATTGAATTTGAAATCAGTATCTATAAGAGATGTAATATCTAAGGCGGTAAGAAAATATATAGAAACTATACTCTGTCTTGTCTAATTGTTTAGGACCAAAGACATATACTGAGTTTTTCACCTTTAAATACAGGGTGATTATAATTAAAGTTCGACTTTCAAAAGTTATACAAAAAGAACCACTGCTTAGTATGACTTCAAATTTGAATGGACTATACTTGAAGATAGAAAAACGGCATGTCACAAAGGAAAAAAAAAATTCATCGGCATTTTCTTTGTTGCTTTTTATACGTTTTTGGGCCAAAGACAATTAAAAACCTGTTTTCCATTTAACGTGGTGCGTCCTTGCCGTAGTGGATGTGCTTTTCATTAACAGTGCAACAATTGTTGAATGACTTGGAAGTTATTTTTTCTGCCAACAAATTGAAACAAAATCATGTATATTGAGCTGTGCAGCTGGTTTAATAAATATCTAATGCCAAAGCCACCGTAATTCGATTCAAAAAGCCACTTGTAACTGAACCCATTTCCGTTAAGCCGCTTACAGCGCTATCTATTCATGCACTTTGGAACTTTTTTTTCATGTCGTACCGTTATTCTGTGTATGTGTGTGTGTGATCGATACTTTTTTTACAGCATTTTGAAAATTGAACTTCAATTATAATCATTTTGTATAACATTTCTTTCAAGTCTGCCTATGTTATGGTTTTGAATAATAGTTCAACTTTTTTCTTTTTTTAATTTTTCCTGCTTTTATTATAGCTAAAAAAAGTGTAAAAATTATTCTTTCTGTCTGCTTTTAAAATTTTTTTATGTTTACTGGTTTCTTAAATTTGAAATTAAAATGATTCGAATATAACTAATTGAAGTAGAGTTGATATCGAATGGCTTAGCATTCTATTTAAGGATGAAATAATGCCTTAAAAAATGCTACGAAATCGACTATTAAACAAGGTTTCCTTAATTTTACACATACTGTTTCAAGGTGTACATTAAGACACTTTGAGCGAAAAAAAGATTGCTAAGCCTATTTTCGTAAATTATAAAGTGCAGAACCATCTTTAACTAAAATATAGGCTGACAGGTCTTAGGAATTGCTCTTCTCCAAAAGTATTTGTAAAACAAAAGCTTTTTGCTAAGTTAAATTTCTTTTACACTGAAAAAATGAATAACGCAACTTTTGGTATGTAAATCTTTTTTGTTTGCTGAACTGTCAAATAAAAACTTCGTGCATTGGTTTTAGAAATAAATTAGAACTTCGTTAATTTAAAACTAGCATATTCTAAAATATTTTTTCCTTCTCAGCTCGTATCTCTTTTAAATGATTTATGAACATATAAAACACAGTTCGAACATATGCGACTTAAAAGCCAAAATAATAAAAAAAGGAGAATTTTTATTACTATTCTAAAAATTTTCAATTGACCACTAAGCACCGTAAATAGACTTAAGACCAAATTTTCGAGAAACGAATCACTTTATGTATTCATAATTTTAATCAAACTGAATTAGTTATTATTATTTTGAAAGTAAAAGGATGTTCTATGAAATACTAATGTAACACAAATTTATTCCATTATGCGTCGCAAATGTACATTCCCCCCAACCAGTTCTATAATTCGAACCTAATAATCGAGTAGTTGTAGTTCACTATGAACAGTCACTGTTCCCATTAGGCTATTGATCGAGTGACAGTATGTGAGTGTATGACAGTAAGATATTGTGTACTACAAGTATTAAATTACTATAATCGTCATTGTAATTAATGGTGGAGAGCTAAGCACCCAGGATTGGCAGAGGAAATCTACGATGTTAATCAGCCAGTACAGTGATGAATTAATGCCCAAAAAGATGTATAAGTTATGAATTTGTAACAAGAATCAAAGCAAAAATAATAACTACGACTTCTTACACGATGATTGAAGAAAGTTTTTTAAAAAATGACAGAAATATTTTTATTAAAAATCGTAATTTAAAATTTTTATCTCAAAAATGGAAAATTTATTCTTAACAAACGATAATTTTCATTTGCTTCTGCTTAGAAAAATTTCTTTCTCATATTTTTATGCAAACGATTATTTTTATTTGAAATTGTTATTATTTTGTTTTAGTTACTTTTTAGTGGCAATTTTGTATTAAATTTTAAATATTAATAATATATATTTTTAAATTTTTATTTAAATATTAATATAGTATTTTTTTCTGTGGCAATGTAAACAGTTGAATTCGATTTCATTAAATAAAAGTAAATCATAGCTTTTTTATTGTAATTAATGTTTTATATTAAATTATCATTTTTTTCTGCAATTATCTATATGACAACTTATTTAAAAACTGTTCGATTATTCTAAATATTTCATAATAAATGATTATTTTTTTGTTCTATTTAAAGCTGTTACTATTTTATATTTTAGAAACTTTTTTAATTTTTCTGGCAATTTCGTGTTAAATTCTCGTAAGATTTTTTGTGGCAATATTAATAAATTGTCAAACTCGATTTTAGTTAACTAAAATAAATCATGTGTTTTTCTCGTAACTAATTTTATATTAAATTGTCATATTTTTTTCCGTAATTCTTCTCTATGGCAGCATTTTTTTTAAAAATTGTGTTCTATTGTTCTAAATATCTTGTAAGAAGCGATTATTTTCTGCTTAGAAAACATTTCTTTCTCATATTTTTATGCAAACGATTATTTTTATTTTTGAAGTTTTTATTTTTTATCGGAATTTTGTATTAATTATATTTTAAATTTCTTGCGAGATTTTTTTTTGATGTGACAATATTAATAAATCCTGCCGAATTCTATTTTAGATAATTAAAATATATCTTTTCTTTTTTCGTAACTAAAAGTTTATATTAAATTGTCATATTTCTACAATTATCTACGGTAATATATTTTAAAATTATGTTCGATAGATTCTAAATATTTCATAACTTATTTGTAATTTTGATGCAGATTAATTTATTGATAAACTATTTAATATTGTTCAACATTAACATCAAATCCTTAACATGTGTGGATGTTTGTTTGTTTTAATATGATACTATATTAAACTACCATTAATAATATCTTTCAATTATATGTGTTACAATATATTACAAAAAAAAAAATATGCAAATAAATGTAAAATATTTTGCTCAATTTTTTTTCCCATCAAATAGAAGTTTCCTAAAATATCAATTAATGATCGAAGAATTTATATCGAATTAAAATTCGGGAATATGTCGCAATAAAATTCTCCATTAACTATTATAACAGATATAAAATGCGAACAGTGAAATCTTCACTCAGAATAAATTAAGAAACATATCAAGACGTTGAAATCTTGTTTTGAAGGAATCTTCCCTTAAAAAAAAATAAATAAATAAAACAAACTACGAAGTGAGTTACATTTCATTTCCGACATCATATAGAAAAATAGGATTTGACAGATTTACACAAACGTGGGTTGGCAGAACGTTCAAAAATGGGGGAGAAGAGAGGGAAAAGGCCCAAATCATTTTCCCTTTTCCTTGCCTTAAAGACCTAATCCCGTATTGGAATGGAAAGATAAAATATTGGATAGAAAATTGGGAAAAATCCCGCCTTTGAAGATAAAGTAAGAAAAACGGGAAGAACGAAGTTCCTTTTCTGAGGAAAAAGTTTTGGATAAATGACCTTAAATGGAATAGGAAAAAGAGGGAAAAATTTTGGATAAGATCGTGTGTTCCGTTATCTCGTATTCGAAATGTAAAATGAGAAAGAACAGATTGAAGCAGTACGAGGAAAAAGGTTTCACTTTTTTTTGTGTAGTGCGATGCGGTTGGGGAAGAATTTATACACATCTATATGTACAGAAAATGGAAGAGAGAATATAAATATACTATAGCGAATGAGATCGAGAACTTTCGGTGGTTTTGAAAGGGGAGAAAGTGGTTTTGTGCTCTACTGTAGAGGATTTAAAAAACGTTTTTAAGATATCTTTTTTAGAAAGTGTGAAGTCTTTAAGATGCATTTTTAGTCATTTATCTTTTGGCACTGCTGTTAGTTGCCATATTTAATTTAATAAGTATCAATAAAAAAAACAATAATTTTTTTTAATTTTGAATTTCTGAAGATTTTAAGTCCAAATTAAGATAATAGTTAATATAAATCGTAGTAAATTCAGATTTATTGGTGTGTTCTTTTGTTTAGAGGTGGATGGTAAAAAATTAGAACCATAAAATGATATTTGAAAAGCATGTTTTGAACGGAAATGTCGAATTTTGTAGTTACGCCGGTATCGCGTTTGTAAGTACATAAATGTTGAGTTTGTAATTACATTAAGGTATCCGTCTTCTTGCGACAACTTTTTTCAAAAAAAAATAAATAATAATAATAATAATAATAAATAAATAAATAAATAATAAATAAAATAAAAAAAAAAATGGATGTATGTTTTTTTTATTTGTTTTTAGATTTGTTTAGTACATTTTAAGAAAAACATGCTACAATTAAGAAGATAAAAAGAAATTATGTTACACAAATGGGAAAAAATGGATATAAATTTACAAAAAATTACATAAACGGGGCCCATTCTGTACAAAAAGTTTATGAACAAATTTTCAATTTTAAAGCGTTACTTTGCTGTTCATTTTTGAAATGAATTTCAGGATAACATATATTTTAATTTTTACAAAAAGTAGAACACTTTACCTTAGTTATTATATGAATTTGCTTAAAAAAACAGTGATAATGTTCACAGAAAGAACTATAAATTTTGTACTAAAACAGAGATTGATACATCTGAAGGTTAAAGCACTTCTACTATTACACAGAACATGCAAAAAAAAAAAATTCAGTTAATTATTTTCTAAATTTTTGAGCAATCGTTGTTCCCGTTTGAGCATTTTTTAAAAAGTTTTTTTTGAATAAAACGAATTTTAAAGTATGACATCTTGCTTAAAGTAGCGGCATCTGCTTTATTTAAAACACTCGTAGTTCTTGTTCTAGTGCAGGGGTGTCCTACCCGCGTCCCGCGAGATTCTTTACGACTTAGCAAAGCTCGACTATTTTGTACAATATCTTTGTTTAAAGAGTTTTTTCCCCTTTTCTTTTCTTTCTTTCTTTTTGTAAAAATAAATTCTACAACTGTTATTATTTTATCACGTTGCTTCTGTTACTACGAACCCCCTCTTTTTTTTTTTTCAAAATTGAAATTTATCAAAAATAAATCGTGTTCAAACTTATCGTATGAAAATCTGCAACATCAATTCCAATACAAAAATACACATGCATTGAAATCGACTTGCAAAAACTAAGTAAAAGAGTTGAGAAACAGATATCTCATTAATTAAATAATTTAAATATTATTTGATCATTGCATTATTATTATTATATTATCTATGTTTGTATACATGAAAAACAATGAAAACAATAATAATATATCAGTCTGTTTTAAATTTTCCCTCCAACAAATGTTTGTAATGGATCCAAATCTAATATAAAGCTATTTGTTTTTATATGCGGCCCGTGGGACTCTAAAGCTCTTCCGAAGTGGCCCGCGAGGTCATTTGGGTCGGCCACCCCTGTTCTAGTGAATGAAAAATAATAAACTTGGTATTTTTATAAAGATAATAAAATGGCATATGAAATAAAATCATACAAAAAAATTATCAATTTATGGCAAAATTCACAATTTTAGGGTAGTCGGATACCTTTGCGTATAAAATTATGCAAATTTTGTGTTCATTATTTATAAACATTGCTGTTTCCTACACTCCTTACTTAACTGTGACTGAGCGCGTCATACTTGCCCGCCTTCCTACCCCAACTGAAAATTTACACCCCCCGCAGCGGAGCATTCTGTAAACAGGAAGCGTAACGGCAATGACACAAGGTCCTTGTCCGCACGAATCTGCAGCACCTTCAAAGGTGTAATTTTCATTTACCGCATTACTACTTAAATTTAAGTAAATTTTTAACTGTAAATATTTATTTTCTGTATTATAAACATTGTATTATCTCCATCTCTGGCTCTTATTCGAATTCGACCAACGGCATCAATTGCTTTTAAATTATTGAGGCATTAAGAGGAGTTGGAAACCTCTCTATCTTTATATACTGATGATGTTAAATTGGCTGTTTTCGATGTACCTTTTCTCAAAATCTGTTGTATGTATATGCTTGAACTTTTACATGCAATTAAAGTACACCTTTTTTCATTATACTGAAATGAGCTTTCAGCTAATTTTGAATTTTTTTAATAATTTATGAAATATCTTATCAAACATTGCTAAATTTGATCCATTTTCACATAAAAAAATTTTGTAAAAAATAAATTTTTGAGTTTTTTACTAAAAGCTCACTTAAGTATATGTTAGACATCATTATAAATATATCATAAAAAATGCACATACTTGTGAATAGTAGTTTCTCAGAAAAGGTACATCGAACATCAGAATTTACATTTCGAGATAAATTGATTTTAATGTATACAGTGAGACTTCTAATCGGCTAGGAAATAAAAAAATAAAAAAAAGCCCAATTTACAATAAAAGATACATGTTTTGGTTTATATCAGACGTTCAACTTTTAAGCAAAAACAAAGTACTTTGTTTCCATTTTTCGACATTATTTAAAAATAGGTTTAAGGGCTTCTAACTAGGTTCAAGTAAGGTATTTTTGGAAAGGTTTTACTTACAGTTACAGTATTTACAGTTTAAAAATGTAAAAATCTAAAAAAAAAAAAAGTAAGATTTTAGCTTTCCAACAGACCTTAATTCAGTTATATAATGAGTACTCCTTTCACACAGGAAAAAACAAACAAAGTCATAATTTTATTTTTTTAGCCATTGAGAAACTGCTTTTGAAATGTGAGATGCAGAAGATCTGGTATTGAAGAACATAAGTCAAAGGCTTGATAAAGCTTTGGTGGCCACAGTAGCCTAGTGGTCGGGGTCATGAGTTTGATCCCTAGAGCAGAGGTTCCCAAACTGTTTTGTCTCATAGACCCTTGCCCTGATTTTTGGTTTGGGGTAGACATCTACTTTTCTAACACTGAATTTCTGCACATTTATCAACTTAAATGTCTTTTTGACAGATGGTACAGAACTACTTACTTGACAAAGATTAAAATTTTTAACTGTAGTGAAGTACAGTACAACCTGTTTTTGTGCGGTCTTTTTTTATGCGATTTTTTATGTGCTATCTTTTTTAATGCAGTGTATGAATTTCAATGGCTTTGGCGCCTCTGTAATGTTTTATATCTGTTTACTATTGGCGTAATGGAGAATGTTAGGACCCCTTCCCCCCTGAAAATCAGGTTTCACCTTTAATATTTTATAAATTGGGTAAATACGTATTTAGCGTAAGTCAGGCCTTAGACCCACTACAGTCCTGCCCCCAGTGATGGGGGGGCTGTTACCCCACTGAAATGTAGACACTTCAAGATGCTCTGTTCATTTGTTATAAACAGTCTTATGACAATGCGCATTCAGTTGCTTTCTCTCAACGCTCCAACAGCCCGCGTTTGATTGAAGACGAAACTTTCAATGACAGTGACATTATCAATAATTTGATAGATTATGAAGATGGACAAGAAGAACTGGATTCTTTGAGAGCAGATTAAAATGTGCAGGGATTCATCTTTCACAAATTGACAAATTGGAAAATCATTTTTTAAAATAGATACCAATTAAGAAGGGAGTATAAAATTCCAAAAAGGGCTTCAATCATGTATATCTAGTTATCGTGACATTTACAAGCAACTGACCACCCGACTTTCGTCATAAAAACTTATCTCTTACTTTATGTTGCCAAAAAATAAATTAACTGAAATTGTACCTTCAAGTGACGAAAGCGATTTTAAACTTATTCATCACAGGACTTTTGGATTACGACGAGTAGCAATGAATTAGATATGTGCCTTTAGGAAACTTATCCGTGTGTACAATGACAAACTATATGTTTTTAAAATGTTTCCTTGTGTAATATTTAATTATTTATTTTGTTGTGGAAGTACTCTTACATAAATTTTGTAAATAATTGGCATATTTTATAAATGCGACTTTTTTCATGCGGCCCCTATCCACTGCATAAAAAAAATTCTGTAGTATTTCCACGAATTAGTTTGTTTTACTTAAAATTTATGAAATTTTTAAAAAATTTTGTTGCGTTTATTTTTATGCGAACCCGATCTACCGCACAAAAACAGGTTCAACTGTATAATGTTTAAAACTTTAGACACACATGTTAATTAAATTAAAATTTAATTAATACATAAAATAACCTTACATAAAATAACTGAGCAACATACAAATGCTTTTATTGGGATGGATGAATCGGGTGCTTCCAAAATTACTGACATTCGTTTCTAAACTTTAAGATATTCGTTAGTGCCTCTTCCAATCAGTTTCTCTTGTAATATGACTCTCCCTCCCCAAGAGTAACCATATTAATCCATGGCCAACTGTGGTATTACCCTAGTCAAAGCCTTCTGAAATCTAGTTTCAAAATCTTAATAAAGGACATTTAACTGTTGCACTTAGATTAAAGCATCATTTGCCTGGCAGATTGTTGATTTGACGACAGACAAATTGATATACTGGGAAAATTCGGGATGTCCAATATTATACTCCTCAGCTTAATTCTAGAAAGAAACGCTGAAATAATGGTCCTTGTAACTTCAGATTAAACTCATTAAATTTAATAAATAAATCTGTTAAATAGATAAATCTGGTTTCCTCTTTCTGGTTTAAATTTTCTTTTAAAATTTAAGTCATGATTTGGTTTAATGAGATCCACTATCATAGACCCCTTATTTACACCTCATGGAAACCCAAATTATTTTTTCGCTGACTTGGACCCCTTGCTGATCGTCATAGATCCCTGGATTTGATATAGACCACTTTGGTAATCACTGATCTAGAAGAAGAAAAGGCAATGAAGATCATAGTTTGTGAAAAATAAACATTTCTCCGCTAGTTTTTGAAATTATTTTTATGTCTATTCCATTTATTCGTTTTGTGGCCTTGCAGATCTTTAAAAAATAATTTAATACTTTCATAATTTGGAAGGATGAAAAATAATCTAAACTCTCTAATGTTTCTTTTTCATTTTTAGATGCACTTAATCGCATCGAAATAAATACAATTACACCCCGCCTACTTAACTAAGCACCCCACCAATCAATGCATGAGAAGACCCCCACCCCGAAAGTGCGAACCAGACGAATGACCCCTTCCCCGAGATAGACCAGGCTTCCACGCAAGACTGGGCCCCGTCCAGGGTGGTGAAAATGAGCCGCCCCAGCCTAGGGCGGCATGTGCCGGTGACAGCTCCACGAAAATGCGCAAATTGCCCCGGCGCTCTTTGGGGATATATATTTATGTATCGCTCTTCGTGCGCACGCACTCACGCCGCTTGGGAGTCTATAAATATTAATTGTCGCTCTCCGAGGTGAGGAGATGTAGTTAACACCCCGTTAGAGAGAATGGGTGATAATCACTTGGAGGTAATTAGAAACAGGGGGCATTAGTGTTATTTAGATCCTTTGATTGTTGTTATAGTTGAGCCTCGATTGGAAAGATGATTGTACATAAAACGGAACTTTTTAAACGATGTGTTCCTATATATCAGTTTTATAAAAGAAATTTCTCATTGCGTGTGGGAAAAATAGGATATTTCTGTAAAATGTTTTACCTTGAAATGGGGAAAGTTTCAATGAAGTGTAAAAAGGTATTAAAGTATCCGACTACTTGCGAATTTTTTTTTTTAAAATGGGGATATATATGGAGATTTTTTTTTTCGACTTATTCAGTATATTTTAAGAAAAAAAAGTCTAAAATTAAGGACAGAAAAATAAATTATTACTACTAAAATGGGAAAAAAATGGGTAACAATTGACAAAAAATTACATAAATGGGTCCCGCTGTGTACATACAGTAAATGAACAAATTGTCAATTTTTCAATTTGGATGTATTACTTTACTATTCCTTTTTAAAAAAACCTTCAGTATAATAGATGTTTTTTAATTTTTACAAAAACAAGAGCACTTTATCTTAGCTATTGTATGAAATTGTTAAAAAAACAAACAGAAATAATGTTCACATAATTGACTGTAAATTTTGTAATAAAACAGTGTTTGATAGATCTGAAGGTCAAAACACTTCTATTATTATACAAAACATACACAAAAAATTTCAGAAAATTATTTTAAAAACTTTTTGAGCCATCGCTATCCCCGTCTGAGCTTTTTGAGGAAAAAAAAACACATTTCGAGTAAAACGCATTTTAAAGTTTGACATCTTTATATAAAATTACGGCATCTGCTTTTACTAAAACACTTGTAGTTTTTGTTCTAGTGCAGGGGTGTCCAACCCAAATGACTTTGCGGGCCACTTCAGAAAACATTATAATCTGGCAGGCCGCACATAAAAATATGTACATTTATATCAGATTTGGAAACAAAAAACATTTATTGGAGTGAAAAATTTAAAACAGAATGAATTATTATTACTGTTTTCATTATTTTTCATATATACAGACATAGATAATATAATAATGTTTATATAATGCAATACTGCAATGATCCAATAATGTTTAAAATATTACAGTTGCCTTTTTCTTGAAAATTACGGTGTTCTTTTTGAATCGATCTTTCGTTACTCATTGTTGAAATTTGATTGTGCTGTCATTCGCAAACGATTAAGTATACATTGCCCTTTATCTTAACTGTTCGGAATAATTTTTTTAAACTTTAAAAAATATCTCTGACTGCCTCTTGGTTTTTGGGCACTCCAAACAGAGTTTGAGTTTGAGTTTGAGTTAATATTAACGTCGCACTGTTCAGCTACACGAGGGCTTTTGGCGACGGACCACGTAATTTTGAACCATGGTCAAGTGACGTGGACGACACCTGAGCTGGCACCCCCCTCTCCTAACTACCACACCACACCAACGGGAGGACGTTTCAGCTCTCGACAGATTTAACGTGCATCGCTGCCCTACACGGCGGGTCTTCAGTGGTATTGGGCTCGAACTCATGACATGACTGCCATGGTCCGATACCTTAACCACTGGGCTACCGCAGCCCCCACTCCAAACAGAAAAGGAGGACAAATGAAAGTCAAACACACAGAGAATCATGTACTATCCATAGTAAAGGATATGCATAGTGCAATTCGGAATTTATTAAAAAAGTAATTTATTATAGTAAGATCAAATGTATATAACTGTTGGATAAAATATAAATCTATTTTAATCTAAAGGACATTTCTATTATCAAAAAGGATTTATTTTAAAACAAGAACAGTTAACAGGCAAATACATTGTAGATTTATAAATGTATATATATAAATTTCCCCTTAAATAAATTTAAAAACCTGATATTAATTTTTTAAAAAAGGGTCGGCGGGCCGCAACTTACGTACTGGCGGGCCGCGGGTTGGACACGCCTGTTCTAGTGAATGAAAAATTAAGAACGGTATTTTTATAAAGCTAATAATATGGCATATAAAATTAAATTTTTAAAAAAAATTGTCATTTTTTTAAAAAAAAAATCATAATTTTAGGGTAATCGGATAGCTTAAAATTGTTTACTTCTCATAAGGTGACTGAGTACGTTCTGAACTGTGATTTCGAAAGAGTGTATGAACGCGTAATTCTTTTGATATATTTAGAGTCAGTTGTGAATAAGAATATGCATATAAAATTGTTTTAAGAATATTATTACAAGAAAAAATTATTTAAAAGTAATTTTTAGGCCAAAAAAAAAATGAAGAAAAATGACATTTTAAAAACATTTCTTTCTATGAAAAATGCTTCTAAAATAATAATATTTGGCCTATATATATAGCTAGGATTTTTACAAAGCGGGGATAAATTAAGATTTTTGAAATATATAATTTTATTCATATTTTACTGCATCAGAGTAGAGAAATTTTAACAAAAAACACATGTTATTATTTCAACTGATTATAAATTTGAAAATAAGGTGAATTTTTCAAAAATCCTGCTTAATCCCCGTTATAGAAGTCCTAGCCATAAATATAGGCTAAATATTACTACAAAAGCATTTTTTTACAAAAGGAGAATGTTTTGAAAAAATGCCATTCTTCCTTCATTTTTTAACCAAAAAATTGTATCTAAATTTTTTCCCCTTGAAACAATATATTTAAAACAACTTTATATGTATACTCTAATTCCACACTGACACTAAATATAAAAAAAAATTATTCATTTAAATGCTTTTTTATTTTCAAAATCATGGTTCCGAACCTAGTCATCTCAAGAAATAAAACACCATTAACTTAATATTACTTGTATGCATCTTATAATTGATCTTGTTTTAATTTTTTGAATAATCTAAAAAATATATAGTGATTTATTTTCAAATAATTTTTGTTCTTTCCCTTGTTTTTAATTAACCGTTTTTTGTAAAAATTTCAGTACCAATTGTACTTTTTCTGTATAAAAGGAAATAAAATTTTATTGTTTTATGAACAATTGATTTGATTTATGTCTTGTTATATTATAAATTTATAAGAAATTAAGTGATAAAGTTCTTCGTTTTCGCATTGGCAGATCAATGACTATGTTTCTTGAAAGAACTTTTATTGTATAGTTACGATTCTATATTTTGGGTGAGACTGGGAAATCATAAATAAATTTAATTTAACTTTTCGTATATAATAAATATAATTATGTTTTATTATTTCCTTTGTTACATGTGAAAAAAAAGTATTTGTAATACTTTGTAAAAAATTGTTAGACACGGTTTCAAATCACTAATTACTTTTGTAATTTTAAGCTATGCATACAAAACATTTATAGAAAAGGGCATGGGATCTTATCAGATGAGAAAGAAATGATTTAAAAATATTAAGAACATCCAGAATTATACAATGTACAATTAAAAAATGTTCCAAATGAATTTCTAAATGAAAATAAGAAGGCTTGTTATCGTACTTTTTTTGTTGTTGTTACTAAGGAATAAAACGTAGAAAAAAAATTTATCGTGACGAATTTCTGAAATACCAAAATTAAGAGACAAAGAAATGTTTATATTGAATTTTTTAAACATGATTGATGATAAAGGTTTTTCAGTCAGAATGGAAATTTAGTTCTATTTTTATATATTTGTATTAAAGCTTGGGAGTAGTGTATAAATAGTTAACAAATACTTGATTTTGCATTTCAACGTTCATTTAAAAATTTTTTTTAATGAGCTACAAAATCTGTGCCTGTGACTTTTTTGTATACAATCATCTTCAAAAACCTTTATTTTGATGAGGATAGCGTAATTATAAATATAATGCTATCCTGATTAGAATAGCTCCTCTCCCCTCCCTCCCCAAAAAGATTTCATTTTCAAACAATCCTCATTTCAAATTTATTCAATTTCCCAATTTACTCAACAATTCCAGAAAATATACTGCATTCTCATTTGGTTTCTTATTCCCCCACAAAAATTAAATAAGGACTTTCAATGATTTATCCTCTAACCCCCAACAGGTTTCCATACCTTAGTTTGTGCTCCCTCCCCAAGACAGTGCCGACTTCTCTATTTAACATGAACCTCCCCCTCCCCCTTCAATCGTGCAGCTCTTCAATTCTATCAAAAGGAGGTGGCATCGGTGAAATACTACAGGCAAAGGCTTTAACACCAGATTTTACCGAAACCCTGTTAAACCCATCACTCTCTGCTGAAAAGCTATCTATACAGGGGAAAAGTGGTTCACTGCGATATCCGTTTGTTTGTTTCTTCTTTCTTTTTTTATGAAGTAGTTGGCGAAAAGATTTTTAAGGAATTGAGAGTGTTTAGTCTTTTGGAAGTTTGTTCTTACAAGTTGTTTTTCAAATACGAAATTCAGAGAAGTTTGAAATTGATTTTCTTCCACTAAGTGTGCTGATGGATATATTTTTAAAGTTAAAATTATAATGTTATCAATATTAAGATGGTAAGAGTAAAAAAATTATGTGAAATTTATCTCAACTCCATTTTTTACTAAAAGGGGAGAGCACGACTAAGGAAATTCATTTTGGGACGAGGCTTGGTGTCATAGTAGTACTCCTTTAGGGTGTTCAACCCTCAATGTAACGTCACCGAATGGCCAGTCAATTTGGAGAAAATAGCCTTCGAAATTCATGCTTGCCTTTTATACAATTAAGTTTTAAATACCTCCAGCGATGCAGAGGCATAGTTGGTAGTACATCTGCTATCTACGCCGGCGGATAGGGTTCGAATCACGTGGTCAACTTTTTTAAAAATTTATTTAATTATATTTTAAAATTAAATAAATTTATTTATGAAAGGTTTATTAAATATTAAATGATATTTTATGTAACTATTTTGTATTTTATGAAGTAAAAAATTACTGTAATTACATAAATATTTATATTATATTTTATAAATATATTTTTAAATAATATGTATAGTAAAATATGTAATAAATATTAAATGGTATTTTATATAAAAATTAGTTACAAATAGTTCTATAATGTGAAATACAATATACTATCAATAAAATATTATACATAATATAATTTATAAAATATATTATTATTATTAAATTAAATACTTTATAATTAATATAATAAAAATACAATATATGTATTTTTATACATTATTAGTTTAATTATTTTATAGTTATATAACATATTTAATAAGTCCTTTTTAAATAAATTTATTTAATTCTGGAATAAAAAATTAAATGAATTGAAAAAAAAGTTGAGCGCGAGACTCGAACGCTATACGCTGGCGTAGAAAGCAGACGTACTACCAACTATGCCACTGAGTCACTGAGGTAATTAAAACTTAATTGTATTAAAGCTAAATATGAATTGCGAAGGCTATTTTCTCTGAACTGACTGGTCATTCGACGGAATTACATTGAGGGTTGTACACCCTAAAGGAGTACTACTATTACACCAAGTCTTGTCCCTAAATGAATTTCCTTAGTCGTGCTCTCCCCTTGTTAGACATATTAAATAACATTATTCTGTTATAATGAGTATAGGATTCAAATTTTATATCTTTTCTCGATGTTCTTTAATTATAATTATCTTAATTTTTTAAAATATTTTTATTAATAATGTTGGTAATATCCTCTTTTTCTTGGTAGTTTATGTAAAATTTGTACAAAAAAAAATCACTTGTTGTTAATTTTTCTTTTTTGTTTAATTAATTTTTATTTTCTGATATGAAGCAAAAAGAGCTTTTTTGCCTGTTCGTTTTTTAACGAATTTTTTCGAAACTGTATAATTCAGCATTTTTTTTCATTTTTTAAAAATAAATAAATAAATATTTACTGTTAATAAAATAAAGGTTTTGAGAATGAACTAAATTTATGTGACGTCATTGTCACATGATAAATGTAATCACATGTTTTTAGAATTTCAAAACCTACCTATGCGGAAAAGATGCTCTCTTGTAAATAGATGAAGAGGAAAAATAAATGAATAATTTTATTTTAAAAGCACTTCGACGTGGGAAGGAAGTTAAGGTATTCGAGCTTTTTTATAGTAAAAAGTCGAAGTAATTTTTGCTCAAGAAAAACAGGCATTTTGGAACTTTTTAACATCTATTGCGATGAGAAAACATCTACTAAATAGTTACAAGAGAAAAAAAAAACACTGGTACATTTAACAGCTTCTTTAGTATTCATTAAAAACAAATAATATATATATATATAAATTAAGACAATTCCCTCTTACGTCAACAAAGAAAAATTTTATTTTAGCTACTTTTTATTAAATAGTTACAATTAATATAAAATATGTTTATACATATGACAGAATCACACTATTAAGTGACAAAGTAGAAAGCGATTTTCCATTTTTCCTTTCTATATAGAGTGTTGGACTAGTTTTTGTTTGTGTTCGTTACTATTTACTCATCAATTAAATTTAATTACTCTAATAAAATAATATAGTGGAAAGAAATCACTTACTCAAAAAATTAGGCCCTCCCAGGTGGGATTCGAACCCACGACCTTTGGATTAGAAGTTCGAAGCACTATCCATTGGACTACAGGAACACAACGATGTTGGACTTTTATTTTTGTTTGTTACTATTTATTCATTTTTAAATTTAATTAATGAATTAATATTTGAAAAACTCAATTAACATCAAGTTTCATTCACTACAAGTTTAAAAAAATGTATTTGAACTTGAATGGATGACTAGAAAGTATTTTATTAACTATTGCAAATTTGAACAAGATATATATATATATATATAGCGAGAGAGGGAACTATAATAGTAGGAATTGGGGGAACTACTGTCGAAATGACAGTGCACAATAAAGCGAAAGATGGAAAAAAGCTTGGGTGGGACCCATTGAACGGTACGGGGATAGAGTTGAGTTGAGTTGAGTTTGGTGTTTTATGGCGCAAGAGCCAGTTTTGGCTATACTGCGCCAAACATTCATAGGCCTGTGGTCTGGACGGGAAAAGAAGAAATTGGATGACAAGATGAAGGGTCGAAAATAGAGAAGGATCACTGGGGTACCCCGGGGTCGTGACACCCGTGTTTACCAAAGATAGTAAACCCCTTGGGAAAAGGAAAAGATCACTAGAGGGTACCTCGGGATTGTGACACCCGTACCCACCTAAAGAAGGTGAGTCCCCTGAGGGGGCGGGGATAGAGAGTTGAAGTTATGAAATGTTGCAATGTACACTGTACTGCTCAGTACTCACTTATTAATGTAATAAAATAACTTTTAGTTACTTATATAGCTGAAAAATAATTTTATTTTGAGTTCAAATCATCGAATCAAAATTAAGTGTCTTTCCACATTTTTTTCAAAAATTCAACCCAATTCTTTTGTAAAAATATTAAATTTTGAAATTATTTTTTTAAAAATTATATATTTCTTCTAATCTGTATACCAGCGTTTCTCAAACTGTGGGGCGTGCCTCCTTAGAGGGGCGTGATAACTCTACGATGAGGGGGTGAGTATATTGTAAAGTCAAAAACAGAAGATTATTTAATATACTGAAAGTAAACAAACAAAATACATTCTGACGTAATAAAATATAAAATACACATTTGCACTGATATAATGCACTTATAAATGTATCAGTATACTTCACAATGTATTTTATAATTAATTTAACAATACTGAGTTAAGAACAGGTAAATTATACCATTGACCCCATGAGCATGTAATATATAAAATTTTTACAAAAATTAACACTTATCTTGATAATTTATACGGTTTATAATTAATCCCTTAACTGCCGATTAAAAGTTACGCAATTCGCTCCCCAATGCCACCGTTTTCCACGTAGGCGCGTATATGTGATGCATGGGGGATGAAAAGGAATAAATTAATAAAACCTTCTCTGAAATAAGTAAATCCTTCACAAACATTGTCAAGGTCCTTTTATTGCATTTCAAAGCCTTTGGAATAATGTTATGGATAGCAGTGCACAGAGAAGATCGTTGTTCGGAAAGACATATATATACGCCCAGGGCACTTAACGCTTTGGTTGAGTGAGACTTTTATATACGCTTAAGAGGCTAAAGCCGTATTGTAGATTTAGCGTCAAAGTATAGCATTATTGAATTCAGTGTATTTTGTTATTGTATGGAGGGGGGATGAAAATTGTGATATGAACATTGGGTCGCAAATATTGAAAGTTTGAGAAGCACTGCTCTGTACCACATAGCATCTTTTCCGCATAGGTAATTTCTTCTTATTAATAATTTTCTCCATATAACCGAGAGATTCACCCTATTGTATATACTACGAAGAAATTTCTATTTGAATTATTCTTATTTAATTTTAGTTTAAGATTGTAACAAATATTGACTTCTTTTATATAAACTATTCGAAAAAACGAAATAAAAAAAAAGTGGAAGGATTTTTGAACGATTCAATGATTTTGGAATTTGAGTAAAAAAATAAGGTTTAGAAAGTTAAAACCATGATACTTATTTTTCACCGTTAAGTGTTTGAATAGGAAAATCTAAATTTTTACGTACATTTCTCTGTATGGTAAGGAAAAATAAAAATAAAGCATAAAAATAAAGAATTATTCTCAGGTTGTGGGAATTTAATTAACTTAAAGCCCCAAGCGATATTTTATACAAGTAAATGAAATCATAACAAATTAATACGAGTAGAAATTATTAAACCCTCGAGAATACATAGAAATGGTCTGAGAAATAGAAAGTTAATTGAAATGGGTACTAAATTAGAAGACAATTGAAAAGCTAAGCTCAACTAATTAAATTAATAGTTTGGTGTTTAAAATATTAATCATTTGTTTGAAAAATTAAAAGGTAAAAACGGCTCCTACAGCCACATATTATACCTAGAGTAACAAGATTTAAATTAATAGAAAATTTTAAAGAATTGTTTTTAGAGTTTGGGGAATTAATATTTTTGAGGAAAGATTCGCATATTGAAGAATTATTTCGTATATTGATATATATTTTATTAAATTCTTAATTAAAGAAATTAGGTTAGTCTCTCTTAAACTAAACAATAAAACATGAAATTTAAGTACTTAGAGATATATTTAGTTGTGTTTTGTGTGAATTACTGTTTTTCTTTCTAGTGCGCACATACAATACGAAAGCTATTGGCGATGGATTTCGTATTTAGAACGAATTTTCGCACTTTAAAATGAACTAAGTTTCAAAGTCCTGATGCGATGTGATTCAGATATAAGGAGATTGAGGTACCAGTTCAGCTGTCGTCCTCGTCATTTAATCATAGTACTAAATAACGTTCGTCGAAATTACCTCTTGTATTATTCTAGTGCTATGGTAATGAAATCCAAAACAATTCCTTTCAATAATGAGGGAAAATGCTCATTAAACAGGCAAAACTTAGGAGTTTAATGTGATGTGGTTTTGAAAGATAATAAAGTTAGGCATCACTTCGGGTGACATCCTCGTTATTTGATTACCTGCATCAATAATCTATTGCGCTGCTCTAGTGCAACATTGATACGATATCAAATCAATCTAGTCTCATTGTTTATTCGATTTGTCCTTTTAGCAAAAAAGAGTCTTGTGAAATAATCTGAGCATTTACGACATTGACGCTGCTTGGAAGTTTGGTAAGTGAGGTACTATTTATTATACAACCCTTTGAGGCAGTGGCACACAAGGGAGGGGTCCTGGGGTCCGGCCCCCCCCAAGGCCCTTGATTTTTTTTCCGATTGATTATAATTTTAGTACGTAAAATTTAACTAATTATTTGTTATTAATGATTAATTTTATTAATTAATGCTAATTATTTATTCAATAATTAGTTTTTTACTGTGTTTTGTTCCCGAAAATCGACAAAATCAAAAGGAGCATGATACAAGATTGGTGAACTTTAGGGCCCGGACCCCTCCCCCTTGAAAAATTCCTGTGTGCGCTACTGCTTTGAGGCCGTGGTAGCCGAGAAGTTGTGGTCGCGAACTCATGGCCAGCGTTGTAATGCCCGTCGTGTAGAGGGGCTAATGCATGTTAAATCTATCGAAGTTCAAAGTCTTCCTGTTTGTGGGTGTGGAAGTTTGGAGAGGAGGTCCCATCTCAGGGGCTGCTCTCTTCATTTGATGGTTCAAAATTATAAAGTCTGTTGCCAATGGGCTCAATTCATGACGGTCACGTGATAAAAAAAAGACCATTGAATGAAAACTAAACTTTTAACTTAATTTACTTGTTCTATTGGTAAAACTTAAATAAAATTTCGAATTTCACAATTGCGTAAAAATGCTTAAATGTGACAAGAAAATTTTTTTCTATAAAATTAAAAAAAAAATCTTATTTTATGCATGTATTTTTAAATAAAACTCATTTTTTATACCTATGTGGATTATTATTCTTGACAAATATGTAATTTTTAGAGAAAGTTTCTGTAAAAAACAAACGTGTCCAACCACGAAGAGCATGGACTGATTAGCTGGAAACACAAGATTACTTTTACCGTGTGACTATGAGTCACACACGTGGTTATCATTATCATGTGACTATGACGTCACATGAATTTAATCCATTCCGTGTTGCTTCAGAGCGCAACGTTAGTAAAAAAGAATTAAATCAACCAATAACGATTCGAAATAAAGAAGTTAATATAATTTTTCCCCATCATGTACTTAATATAAATGAAGTAATACTCAATTAAGAGATTACCGTGCACTTTTAGTTAATTAATTGAATTAATTAAATGTTTAACTACACTAATAGACGCTAGCATCCATATTTAGTACTTCTGCATAAAATTTTTTTTTGTTTTTGAATCAATCAGAAAACTCTCTTTATAATCTGTGCTATATCCAATCTAATGCGGGAAGACTTGTACCACTTGCAGTCTGGGCAGTGCTTCCATACATGCTATGCTCATACCCACATACATGTATGCATGCGATGCCGTAAATGCCGGTGAATTTGAATTTCGCCCCGAAGGGTATCCGACAAATCTGCGAACCTCCCTCTGATTGGTTGGTGGAGCTTATGCATTTAGAGGGAACGAAAGAGGGATCCACCTTATTAAAGCAGACCCCAGGCTCTTTTTCAAAATGTACCAACAGCACAAGTTGAGCAAAGATATCACGTCTCTGTGTAGAAATGTGCCCCTTTTTTTTCGTTCTTTTTATTTTTCCATCCCTTCCCAAATATCAAACGACACCGGGTTTCTTTTATCGTAAGGTAAAGACGTATGCCAATAGTTTGTGTCGGGGTGGGAGGGGACGTGTGTATGGATATATTTTAATATCTTGACGATTTTTTTAAAAGGTGTTGTGGGGAGGGAGGGTTTTTTTCTTTTTTTTTTTCATGGTTGTGTTGGGTTGAGACCCATCCTCTCCTCTCATTCTTTCTTTTGAAGAAGTTCTCCAGTGGGACTAATTTTGCTTCAAGGTGGAATTTTCTTTGAGCATCGGGGGTCGGGTAGATATTTACATGCCGATTTACCTGTCTTCCTTCAGATGGAACTAAATCGTTTTAAATTTTCTCGATGAATTTGATAGTTTTATAAGCTATGGTGCATATTAACCAGGGAAGGGGGTTCAAACGATTTGTTGTGCGCTGTAGTTTTTTTTAACTGAAAAATTAAGTAATTAATTATATGTGAAATCATAGTTTGATAATCATGTATCGACTCTATATCTTTTTTATATTACAGTCTTTATTAACACCACACTATAAAACAACACAAGGGCTATTGGCGGCGGACCTCGTAGCTCTGAACCCCGATCTAGTGACGAGGACAACACCTGAGCTGAAACGCTAATCTCCTAGTGCTCAGGTGTCATTCTCGTCACTTGACCATGGTTCAAAATTACGAGGTCCGTCACCAATAGCCCTTGTGCAGCTTTATGGAGAGACGTAAATGTAACTCTTACTCACTCCCCAACCAGGGGCGTCTTAAGACGTCTTGAGGTCCTGGGCCTCTACACAAATGTAGGCTCCACCTTTAACCTTTAGAGCTGCAGTAGCCCAGTGGTCAAGGTATCGGATGATGGCAGGCATATCATGAGTTCGAGCCCAGTACCTCTAAAGACCCGCCGTGTAGGGCAGCGATGCACGTTAAATCTATCGAGAGCTGAAACGTCCTCCTGTTGGTGTGGAAGGGGGAAGGGGGTGTCGTCCACGTCACTTGACCATGGTTCAAAATTACGTGGTCCGTCGCCAAAAGACCTCGTGTAGCTGAGCAGTGTGTGACGTTAATATTCACTCACTCACTCACTATAACCCTTGAAAGTAGACAGTGCATGGCATACATTGTCAAATATTCGTACAAACAATAACCAGAAACAAATAAATATTCATGGTTTACAATCACGCAAACCTGGTAGACCGACTGCCGCTTTTTGACTGAATAAGTAATAAGGGTGTATGGTGGTGGGCCTAGGCCTATACATAGACAACGGTCATCACACGTAGACAGTTCACATATCGTCCGAAATTCCCAGTTTTTCGGAGAATACAATCGTGAAAAAACATTTGACCGTTGAAATTATTCGATTCATGATCTTATTAAGGTTGAATCGAGAACGAGACGAGATCCCCCCTCCCACACCTATTGTGACCGTGGCCTTGGGCACGGGCCCAGTTGGTCCATGCTTTAAGACGTCCCTGTCCACATTCCACCGATGGGAGGACTTTGGCACTTGGACTCTTCTTTGGCATTTGGAATCGAACTCATGATACACTGGCTTCTAATTCGTAAGCATTATCACTCGGTTACCACCGTGGTCACATAAGGAAACCATGAGACTGCTATGAGTGGGAATACGCTTAGCAATCATACACGTTAGCAATCATACATAGTCACGAAGTCCTCTCAATGTTTCAGTCGAGTCACGTGTTCTAGTCTTGAATTTACTCATCGATTGAAAGTGACTCATTAAAGACTCATCGATTAAAGAAGCTTAATCTGTTGGTGCTGCAAGTTTTACTCTGGCATAATTTAGATGCAAGACATAGGGTGCCACCTGAGATTTCGATCTCGCTATTCGAATGCAATTCAAAATTGTGAGCTGTAGTTTATGGATCCTTAAACTATATATAGATATTGGTAGATGTAAACGCTCAGCAAGTGGACGCTGCAGCCAACTGGTTCTTATCATCGAATTCGTTGCCAGTGATTCTTTGATTGAACGACGCGTTCGAGTCCTGAATCTATTTAAGATCTATTATGTAGCAGAACTGATCGATGTTGATACATCTGTAGAGGCTCATTCTAAAAGAACATTGGCTGGCCGCTGTAGCCTAATGTCGATGGTCACGAGCTCGTGGTCGGCATGTCATTTCGAGCCCTATTGCTATTGAAGATCCACCGTGTAGAGGGGCTGATGCACGTTAAATCTATCAAGACTTAGTCCTCCATTAACATGATAAAGCAGCTTGGGGAAGGGATGTCCTCGTTACTTGAATGTGGTTCAGAATTATAAAGTCCATCACCATAACTCTCGTGTTGTTTTATAGAGAACCACTAATGCACTGAAGAAACATGGATATAGAGAAGTGTTAGTTCAGGAATCGATTTCATTATCCGGCTGGGGTTCAAAATTATAAATCCTATTGGCTGTGTTTAGGGGGCCTTTCAGTCTCTGAAATTTGCAGCTGGGAATGGTCAATAAATATATAAACAGACTCGTTTTGGTTGATTGATTGATTGAATATTAACGTCGCACTGTTTAGCTACACGAGGGCTTTTGGCGACGGACCACGTAATTTTGAACCATAGTCAAGTGACCAGACTCGTTTTGGATCTGACAGATAGTCGAGTTAAGGTATCCGACTACGTTCGGAATCGTGATTTTGAAAAAGCATATAAATGGATAATATTTAAGATATTTAGTGTCACTTAGATTAGAAAATGTATATAAAATTGTTTTAAGAATAATATTACAATAAAAAAATTATTTAAGTACAATATTTTGACAAAAAATGAACATAGAATGACCCATTTTCAAAATGTTCTCCTTTTGTGAAAAATGCTTCTATTATAATAATATTTTGCCTGTCTATAGCTCAGACCTCTGTACAGAGGCTCAACTTGAATTTTTGAAATATGAAACTTAGAAGTGGGTTTATCCATGTCTTACGACAACAGAGGGGAGAAATTTTAAGAAAAAAATGCCGTTTATTATATATATATATTTCAAATGGTGGTAACTCTGAAAGTAATGTGAAATTTTCGAAAATCACACACACACATTGTTGAGCCTCTGTGAAAATCGCATATACGGCAAAATATTAAATAATAAGCATTTTCAAAAAGACATTTAAAAAAGGATTCTAACTAATTTTTGCCGAAATATTGCATTTAAATATTTTTTGTCAAAATTTTTCTTAAAGCAATTTTATGCATGTATTCTAACTAAGTGACACAAATATCATGATAATCCATTTATGCCTCTAAATACGGTTCCGAACTAGTGGGATACTTAAAGATATGTATTCTGGCAGGTAATTGTGGTGTTTAAAAATTTACATCCATATGGTTGGTCGAAGTCAGTAGCGCACACAGGAATTTTTCAAGGGGGGTCCGAGGTCGAAAGTTCAACATTCTGTATCAGCCTTTTGATTTTGTCGATTTTCGGGAACAAAACACAGTAAAAACCTAATTATTGAATAAATAATTATAGCATTAATTAATAAAATTAATCATTAATAACAAATACTTAATTAAATTTTAAGTACTACATTCTTAGAATTATAATCAATAGGAAAAAAATAAAGACTTTGGGGGGGATCCGGACCCCCAGGACACCCCTCTTGTGTGCTCCACTGGTCGAGGTAGCTAAGTGATAAGTTTGGGATGTGTCTAGCTGAGAGTTCGAATCTTGATTCCTTAGCAAAAATCTGTTGTGCATGAAGCTAATCTACTTTAAACGACACTAGACTCAAAAGTTCTTGCAGTTTTAGACAAGGTATGTAATACGGCAAAAAACTTGAAGGACTGAATATCGGGTTTTTAAAATCATTTTTTATAACCGGACACTTTAAATCTCATTATTTGTATCTATTCCGGTCTTTTAAAATTTATTGTTTTTATGTTACTTAATTCCTGATGATTTTTTTCCTCTCACATGTAGTTGGTTACGAGCCCAGTATGCAGTGGCGTAATGTACAGCCCCGCAAGCCCTGCATCGTTGGGGCAAGGGTTCAAAAACCCCAAAGCCGCCCGACTCGCGCCATTACTATCGAAGATCTAGCTTGAGGCCCAAAACCTGACTTTGTAGGGGCACTAATACTCTCCTTTACACCACTGCCTGTATGTCAGGTATTTATATACATACGAAAAGTTTACAATTCTTTCTCATTAGTAATTATCGGTCTAACCTCTAACATAAAATAATTTATAAAACTTTTAAATATCTTATTTTTAATTCTGATATTAATATTTATTTAAATTTAAGTTATTATATTACAAATTTCA
>BMAV01001317.1:13198-27534 GCA_019973955.1 Trichonephila inaurata madagascariensis | reverse complement strand
AATTCAAGTCTAACTCAATTACGATTTTGATTTAATATTAATATAATGAGGCCTTACAAATACAAACGCTGTCCACAGGATTATTTCCTAATTCTGAAGCAGTTTGAATAAATATGGATGGCGTTTAGAATTTTGATCTGTGGATCTTTTTCTCTTTCAAAATATTTCATTGGATCCTTCTACTCTACGTTTTCACATTTGTATTTATTATTTATATAAACACTTAGACAATCAGCATAATTTGAATTACATTCATTTCAGCATTCCACTGATTTTTTATAGGAGTTTGAAACTCAGTACTTTTTCCATGTATGTAAAATGAAGGACATCAAATTTTTAATGCATAAACCATTGTTGTACCATGGAACATTTATGTAATAATTCCCAAATATTTTGTCTCGAGGAATTTATTTAACTCATAATGGTCTTGAGTCCCCCGAGACTTCACATGATGGTTAAATTTTTAGTTTACCCGCCTAAAGAGAAATAACTATAAATTTATCTTCTAAGAAATTACCATGTTTACGTTTTTTTAAAGCAAGATGATGCATTATTGCATCATTCACGTATTCTGACCAATTACAGGTGTTATTTAAGGAAATTATATGATTCCAAAAGCTTCTTATTAATCTATTAATCTTCTTCTAATCTCTGGAGAGAACAAACACGCTTTTGTGTAACGTCTTAGATATCACGAATGACTGTTCGATTGTATTAGTTTTGTTGTTTTTTGAGGCCTCGAGTTAGTAGAAACGTCATGTATATGCAAATATCAGAAACAAAATGTCAGAAGCGATGTGAGCGTACGCAAAACGAGTGATCTCGGCGCGCGCTGCTTAACAGTAGAATAAAATGAACGAGGGAGACGCAATTCAACATATTCGCTGCAAGTGCCAGTAAGTCAGTTCGTGAAATATGGCTAGAAGAAATCACCTGGACGACTTCACACGTGGAAGAATGATCGGAAAGCTGGAGGAGGGGCGTACTGTCACCACTGTAGCTGCAGAGTTCGGAATCAAAAAAAGGTGCGTTTCGCGCGCTTGGAAAGCGTTCCAAACCACAGGTACAGCTGTTAGAAAGGTTGGTGGTGGCCGCCCGAGGAGGGACAACTGGGGGATGACCGATATATCATCCTGCAGGCGAAAGAGGTCGACAGCAGTCAGCAAGTGCCATTGCTCAGAAACTCTGTACAGCGAGGGGCGACAAGGTCGCGGTTTACTGTGGTCAGACACCTTCACGAACGGGGACTGTTCGCCCGCCGTCCTGAACGCTGCCTCCCGTTGAAAGATGGCCACCGAAGCCACCGTTTCGGGGCCAGAGAACACAAAACTGACAACTGATCAATGGAGTCGTGTCCTTTTAGGATGAGAATCGGTTCAGTACCAGAAGCGCTAAACGCGTTTTGATTTGGAGAGAGATCGGGACCCGGTTTTATCCCAGTAACATCAAGGAAAAACACGGTTACGGTGGTCCTGGAGTTCTTGTCAGGAGAGGCATTATGCTGAACGGGCGAACTGAGCTTCACATTTTCGACAGACGTCTGTAACCGGGGATCGCTCTTGTGAGGAGGTACTTCTTCCCCATGTGCGTTTTTTCCGAGGTGCCATTGGCCCAGACTTCATTTTTATGGATGACAATGCACGGCCACATCACACTCTTGCTGTTGAGTAGCTGCTGGAAAGTGAAGATATCACTCGAATGGATTGGCCAGCGTGCTCCCCAGATTTAAATCCCATCGAACATGTGTGGGATGCTTTGGGGAGACGTATTGCAACACGCTTACATCATCCGGAGAACAACCAACAACTCAAACAGATGTTCATTGAGGAATGGGCACTCCTACCTCAAGAAATGTTGCACCAGCTGGTTCTGAGTATGCGGAGACGGTGCGAAGCAACCATTGTAGTAAGGGGAGGGCATATACCATATTAAGGAACATCTGCTTGTTGTTCTTCCTGTTGGATAGACAATCATGAGTCACGATACTATGCGTTCAATAAAGCTTGTTTTTGTTTGATTCCATACCGTATGCGTTGTATTCCTTTTTCAGTGCCGATGTTTTCGTCAACCTTTACGTACATAATACTCTCCCTCATTTCAGAATTTCATGTCTCTCAGATGATTTTTCGTGAAGTTATGGCAATAAACCCACCTGTTGCTTAAGTTTTGCACACCAGTGTAATACTATTTTACTAACACGCTTTTATTAACTTCACCTGCATGTAACGGAATCATTGAAATAGATTTTTACCCACTTTAAAAAGTCAAATTAATTGGACATTTTGCACATTTGTCAAGGACCGATGTCTATACAATAATTTAATACATTTTTTTCCATTGTCCTGATCAAGAGCTCCGAGATTAACTATTTTCCGATTTGGCTACTAATTCCAGATCCCATTTCCAAATTTAGTGATTAAATCCGGATTTGGTGACTACAAGGTAGATACAACCCTAAAGTGAAAACTGTCATGGTTAATACAATCACAACAAACAAATAAATAATAGTTTAAAATACTAAAAAAAAACACGTTTTTACTGTAGATCGAACTAAAATATGAAAAATAAAGTATAGTTTTAAAAAAAACTAAAAAACAAACTTTTAAAGTAACGACGATTAAAGAGAAAATTAATGTTAATCTGGTAAAAGCGTTTAGTGCTCGATATAAATTGCTATAATTTCTTACTTATTCTATTCTGAAATGCAGAGTTAGTGAAAAATGTAGTACAAAGAGAACCACGCTTTTACCACAAACTTAAATCAATTTATTCTTATATTAAGAATTAATTTTTACCTTTATAAGGTCAAAATTAACTATAAAAGAGCGTGTTCTTTAGTTTTTCTTAAACTATAATGTATTCAATTCCTGCTATTAGCGCGCACTCTCTATGTATTTATTTATTTATTTATCTTGGTGGAATTTTCAATTGTTAATAAAATACATTTTAAAGCGCTCAATTAAGATGAAATTTTACATACTTGATTATTTTGGATGACAATACAGTATTTAAATTATAATTAAAAATTAATTGATTAAAACTATTTATTTGAAGAATTACAGATACAGCCACATTGGGATCATTTTTGTCGATTGAGCGACCCTTTTGGCGACTTGGGTCAAGACTTTAAAAGATTTTTTTTCTCACGTTTTAAAGTATTTAGTTGAACTGAAATTTTATATACACGATTGTTTTGGATGACCATACGAGAGATACTTTAATCATAATGAATAAAAATGAATTACCACTTAATGTTGTGATTTTGTCCTATGGATATACATATTTATTTTAATTGTAACTATTTAATAAAAAGTAGCTGAAATAAAAAAAAAATTGTTGATCTGAGTAGCAATCGACTTAAAAAAATTATTTTTATATTACTTGTTTTTGGAACTAAAATAAAATATATAATGAAAGAACAAATCAATAAAAGTAAACATTCTTTAGCGTGATATGTAGTGAGTAATTATTGGAATACTTGACGGAGGAAAAATCCATTTTTTATTGCTCTAAAATTCCCTGCAAAGAAGTTTGTTTCTGTGTAGTCAGTGACTGAGAGAGAAAAGGATGGAATTGGGGTTAACTGAAGTGGCATTTCATTATAGAGCCGAGAAGATTCATTATGTTTGCTCCAATCAAACAGTTCATGAGTCATTGATCTTTGTCCTTCGGATGCATCGGAATTCCATCGGTTCATCAAGACAACAGCATTTCCAGATAAACATCGTTTCTTGGTTAAAAGGGCTGGAAGTAAGGATGGTGATTCTTTCCGAAAAAGATTCGAATCGTAACCTGATGAATCGATTTACAAAAAAAATAGAGATCTAAAAAATAGGTTTCTAAATAATCGAGGTTTTTTCAAGTCTGCATGTACAATGTAAATATAAATTCATTTTATGAAAAACAAGAAAGATACCATAATAAACGATCTCTTATCAGTAAAATCAGGAATTTTTTTAGTTCAGGGAACTCGACAATTACAATTATTTTTATTACCATACCAACGAGTATCAGATATAAAAGAAGACATTTATTTTCTAAATGCATTTGTTACATTAAAAAGTTTAGAAAATATATCATATAGCTTATAGTTCCCAATGCTTAATATCTAAGCTTTTTAAAACAACAGCCTGTCAAGTTTACTGGGATCCAAGCGGTTCCACTCATGACTTGCGATATTGCCGGCAATCGAAAAAAGGCGCTCACAAGGAACAGATGATCCCACGATACTCATATTCATCACGGCTATTGAGTGAACGTGACGATAAAAAGAGATTTTTTTTTTGTTTTTGCCAGTAAAGTATAGGATCAAATTTTTAGTGCACAACTGCCAGCGGTAAATAGTGTTTAAAGATACTACATTCAATCAATTGTAAATAATTTTATGGTTTTTACCACAACAGAAAAAAATCAAATATCGATTTTCTAGGATGAAATATCGTTTCAGTGCTACATATTGATTTAAAAAATCGATTTTTTTGGCTCGAGAAATCGATTCTTCGATTAATCGATCTCAGATCGCCATCCCTAGCTGGAAGACATCATTTGCTTTCTATCAGCCTTATCCTTCCAATGAAACAATTTTGATCTGTCAGTGTTTTGAAGAAATTACTTTCTTTGACAAAAATACACATTCGTGTAATTTTCCACCAACTTTTTCTTATAATTTTTTTATCTTATTTCCACCGAATCCTGCTTTTATTTTCTTGAATGGTGAGTCACGTTATTGCAAGAAATATTTATTTCGGTTGGTAGTCTTTATTATATTGTGAATGAGTTTTTTGGAAGCCTATTCTTTTTTTTTTCTTTTCCAACACTGATTAAATCTGGATTTACTTTTACTTGAAGGATTCTTTGGGGAAAAAATAATCGCTTATCGGAAACGTTAGACTATTATGGTTATATATTTACAAGGAGTAATAATTTCAAAAATAACGTTTATTTTTGGATGAAAAAGCAAATTTTGTTGTTCGATTTTAGGTAACTTAAATTTCCCGAAGAAGGATTTCTAAGTAGTCAGAGAGAAAGCAGGAAAGCATTCATTGGTTGCTTATTAACGTTACATTTCGTAACTGCGTCAGGGCTGTTGGCAGAATGCCCGACTTGACCAAGCTCACCGAAAAGGTTTTATATAACTAAAACCCTCCCCCAACAACCTCCGTGAAACAACTACATCCGCATCCAGCCTTTATAGAATAAATATACATATATTACCTAAGAAGTTTAAGGACAAGTTTTAACAGGAATTTCATAATTTCTTCACATTAATTATATGACTTAGAAAGTACAAAGTCACGTTGTTGTTACGAATGTCACCTGATCGGCAAAGGTCACGAAATTCATCATGGCAAAGGGCTAAGGGATGCCTGTCGTTAACTGTAGCTTTGAGCACCATACATGTGACAGAATGATTTAGCTCTTTTTCACCCCACTTTTGAGGGAGAATATCTTGGGGGTGGTCAGGGGCCTCCCACCCCTCTTTCCCTTCCACCAACCACAAGAGAGGTATTGCAGCTCGACGGCTATTTAAAGTACCACTATGACACGAAGTCACTATGCATTTACAAACATCCATGTCTTCTCCGAGATTCGAACCCAGTCCCAACAGCACAGCAGTCAGCGTCTCTAACCACTGTACCGGATGGGCGACACAAAGGCCCGTAAAAGACACAAAATTGCAATGTTGTTCTGAGCTTTGGTCCGATGACAAAAAAAGACACCTGAGCTAGCCCGCCCCACCACCAGCACTCTCCAAACTTCCCTACCTTGCCAATTTGAGAGCTTGTAGATCTTGAACTCCGATAGCTGTTTTAATTCTGAAACTGACTGTCGAAAAAGGTTGTGACGGGCTCACGCATCTTTTCTTTAACATAACCTATGGGTTCTTTGGTGGCCAAGATTAATGGCAACTCTTTTCCAACCCAAACCCTAGAAGCGAAATGTGAAAAAGAAATGCAAATAAGATAGCTTTTAAATAACGGAAGTTTCAGTAAGTGAGAGGGAAATTTTGGGGAATGGTATGTGCGATAGAAAGTAGTGTAAATTGACAGCCAATCGTGAAGTTACCTAGAAAATCAGCCATTAATTCAAGGTGCATACCATTGCACGCGTGCCCAGACGTTTCCACATAAAGATTGAATCTAAGTTTGGATTAAGGTAGGACTGATTATTTGATATTAAGATTGTAATATTATTAGAAGTGAAAGTAGGTGGATTAAATTATTATTTAGAGAAAGTGGTCTAAGTTACGTGATTCGGTTTAACTATCGTTGTGTGTTTGTTCATTATAGATTCTCGCTTGATTAAATTTATCTAAATTGTTAGACATTTAAGTTTTATTCTTAATAAAGTCATATTAAGATTCAAAAATGTCTATTCCTTTTGCAAACCCTACACCTCTAGCTCACGCTGACAATCAAAGATACGGTCACCATAGGGGGTGGTATCACAGTGTATTTTATAAGTAACGCAAGAATGACGACTATCTAATAAATTCTAGGTTCTCGAAATGATTTAATTATGTGACAGAGAGTTTATTCTACGGACTTTAAAAAATTTAGTGTATTATCATCAGCACACTGAACAGCTCTATTCTTTTATACACTTTTCTTTCACTCGAAAATTTCGTTGATTTCTATTAAATGGATTAGTTAGGGTGAAAATCAAAACTACATTGAGGAAATTGATTAAATTAAATTATAAATTAAATTAGAAATTATAACTTTCTATTAAGACATTTGATTTTTCTCCCAAATTTCATTTTTTCAAAAAACGTGTTTAAATTGAGATAATCACAAACTGCAATAAATTCCTTTATGCAATTATTTTAAAGATTCAAAATCAATACTTACATTTGTTTTGAGAATAAAACTTAGAAATAAAAAAATTACGTTAAAATTTATTGATTTTTCATTTTATCTCGGCAGAACAGAAACATATTAAATATTAAAACTTTTCTATAAAAGTAAGTACATACAGGTGCTATTAAACCAAAACATTTCATCCAAGCAGATGGGATTTCGAAGACATTTTACGCTCGTTATTACAGGTATATTCACAATCCAACTTATTCATCCATTTCCTGTTCACATTGTGCTCAAGTCAGTCATATTAATTAAAAATCCATCAAGTAGAAAATGTAATAAATAAAGGTATCCAGTCATCTGAAGTTATTGCCAAGTTTCCTCCGGTGTGAAGGCGAAGATATTTTATTTTAGCTACATTCATATCAACTTGTGAAAGAATGTCATATCTGGACCGAAAGCTTATCATGATGAAAGCCATTTTAGAGAAATTAGTTTATAACTTTCAGCGGGAGCTTAGAAGTTATTTTGGATCTAAATTTATTGAATGCTTTAAAATGAAAAACGATTTTGCTTACAAATGTAAAAGAAAAATTGTTGAATGATTTTTGATTGAGTTATCTAATGCAAAATTTTTTTTCTTTAAAGCTCATCATTAATGATTTGCCTTTTAATCTCAGAAAAATAAGGGGGCCAGACCCTATTTTCATCCATTTAATCTTTACCTATCTAGATGTTGTGATTCAAAAGTCGCTGAGAATCTCGTCGCTTAGGTTCATAATTACAAAGCCTTGACAGTTCTCATATCACTTTCTAGTGCCACATAAACAAAGCCATCCTTCTCTACTTGGCGGGTTTTAATGACACCAGGACTTGAACTTATGATTCAACAGACATAACGTTGGCTACCAGGTCGAGACCATGACCACTCAATTACCGCAGTGGCTCACTAATATCATAATAAATCCGAACTACAAGATAAATTAGTAGTACAATTGGACCTCGATTTGACGAATTCATCAGGACTGAATATTTTGCTCATTAAATCGGGATTCAAAAAAATTAAACTTTTTTAAATTCTATAATAAGGAACTACACAAAAAATGCACGTTTTTCCTTCAACAGCTAAAAATACTATTAGAGAAACATTACGCACCAGTTAATAGGAAATTTTAAAATACTGACTAATAGGTGTTTGACAATATTTTTGATTCTTGACTGGAAAGAGTTATTTTCGACTTTATGCACAGAAGAAATGACTGCGTCATTTGCATCATGTTGCTTGAGGTACTTTTTCCGTTTCCAAACAATGTAAGGCATTAGAAAATATAACATTTTTTTAATTAGAATTTCATTATTTGTTTCTGCATCAGAATCGTCATTCTTTGGCATCAACAAATCAACAATTTCCTGACATTCAGTTGCACTGATAATTTGACAAGAGCACCCGGTGTAACATAATCTTAAAATTACCTTGGGGTTGTGGAGTGAAATGAGATAGGAAAGGAGTTTCCAGTCCTATTCAAAACTCAAACGAAAGGTTACACTCATGTCTCATCTGCATCTGTTATGTCTAATAATGGTCTGAACCCTTCCCCCCGAAATATTGCTACTTATAAGAAAAATTATTTTTGTGTTCCGTATAGAAAGGATATCATTTGAAAAAAAAAGTTACCTTTTTTCTAATATAAGCTATGAAAAAAAGATTCGATTGTTTAAATAATTCGTTAAATGTGGATTTATTATTCGTTAAAGCGAGGGCTTTGACTTCATTTTTATGAAGAAAAAGAGAAAAATTCGTTAAATCGTGAAATTCATTAAGTAGGGGTTCGTTAAATCAGGGGCCGACAATATAAGGTAAATATTTTCAAAAAAGAAGTATTTTAAATGGGCTAAGATACCTGCGTGAAATATAATTGAAAGAATTAGATAGCCAGTATTCCTCTTTTTATAAGGACAAGATGGATTCAAAGATAGAACGAAATAAATAACGAAATGACATCGCTAAGTCAGTTCCTGTTTCTGTCGTTCTACTTCGTATTTGGCACGCCATTTGAAGTTGTTCAAATAGAAAACTGATAACGCCTTAACCCATAATTCAAAAAAAAAAAAAAATGTGCGGAGGAAAGGAAAGTGACTCTACAATTTTCAAAAATATTTTACATTTTTTTTATATTTGTTTTATTTTTATTTCCCTTTATGTGTTTGCAAACCTTTACTCTACAGATCTGAAGAGTATGCTATTTGCGCTGAAGGTTTTTGGTGCATCTTTCATTTTTTTTTTTTTTTTTTTTTTTGATATTTTGTGTCCTGCTAGAAGCTCCTGTATTTAGTCTTTTTCTTTCAGTTTCACAATGTGCTTTGCTAGAATCATAACAATGGACAAAGCTTTAAGAAAGGGGGCAGTGACTAATGGAGCATTAACTTAATGTTGAAAAGGCAAAGGCAATCATAATGTGAAAATTTTATTGTATTGGAACGCAAAAAAATGTTCGTTGAAATATTTCTATGTTTTATCTAAGAAGAAATTTATCACCAACAGAGTTTCCTTATATATATATATATATATATATATTGTGGTTATTATTATAAACAATGAAAAAAACACATAAGCGGTTTTCTCTTTTGATAGAAACGACTATATAGAACATCGTGAAAAAAAATGTATGATGTATTGTTAGAATGCGTTCAATTGACAATGCTTCCGTCTTTTCTTCTTGTTCTTGAATTATTTGTACGTTCAAAGCTAAACTGTTCGGTTCAGTCCAAAATATTGGCTAACAAATTGTTGTCAATACTTTTAAAAACTATATCACAACTTCTGATTTTAAAGCAGTTAGTTTTTATAAGGTTCTATAAGGTAATCTTTTTTTAGTTCGATGGTAGTTCGTATAAGATTTAAACAAATTAGTTTTCGTCATTAGTTTCACATTAGTTTCAAAATTTTCTTAAAAGGAAATATCTGTATAATATCAACTCAATTTTAGAAAGCTATGATTAAAAAAACATTAAAATATTAAAAACATTGACAAAAATGTGTATTTATGTGTATATATTTTTTATTATTATTTTTGGCGGCATTCTTTAACTACACTGGGTTACAATGAAAAAAGTAAAAGAACAGTGATAGCTGAACTTAATGTATTTTTGGTGCTGATTTCAGAAATAATAATAAAAATTTTCCATCGCACGTCATATTTTTTTTTTTTTTTTTTTTTATAAAAAAATTATTTTTATTTGGATTTTTATGCACATTTATCAAAAATTCTTTACAGTGTTCAATTTCTTCTCTCCATGGTTGACCTTCATTCACCCTTGGTGAAACGTTCAGAATACCACTCTGACATTTTACTTTGTCTTCCTTCTCTTCCTGTCGCAATATTTCTCTGCCAATAGCGTCGCGCGAATCATTTACTTAGATCCTTATCTTGGCTTGACAACGCAGAAACTGTCACTGGTATGGATTGATTCTGAATGTAAAACTCTGAAATTTTGAACTTGGTTTCAATTTTTCTTTCATGTGTAATTTATGGTAGTGCATGCACTGGGTAAGTGGGAGCTTCATCTCAAAAACACTTTTAACAGTCATGTTTTTTTTCTGTGCGTTTCGTGAAAAATGGCTTTGAGTTCGAGACGTTGCGAAAATTTGCCAGGTGACTTTTGTTACATATATAGCGAATATAGTTTAATTAAAAATTGCATGAGAAGTATTACAGACCACACATGTAAAATAGCTTTATCTTGCGTATTTTGGCATGAAACTTGGACGAGGACAAATCATGGACTCATCATAAAATCTGTGTAAAGCGCTTCTATGATCTGCGTTTCTGTCTCTAAGGAAAGAAAACTGATGTACAATTTGGAGTTTCTGTGACATAGGGGGAGACGAAAAACCACTCAGATAATTGCTACTTTTGTTCCTGCCTTATCCATAGGTAGAATCACAAAAATCAAAAGCTGATATTTTATCCTGATAATATTCCCTTGGCCATACGCTTCGTCCCCCATAGACCTAACATTTCAGTGCCTTTGCCTCCAACTGAGCTGCCAAAAATTTCGAGGTATATCCGAACCCAAATTGTCAGAGGGAATCTTTGTTGGTCCAGATATTCGCAGATTTATGAAGGATAACGAACTTGAGACTTGCATGGCAGCAAAGGGGAAAGAAAGCATGAGTTATTTTCAAAGATGTCAGGATGTTTCTTGGCAATTTCAAGGGTCCTGACAATAAAAGAATTGCAATGAATAAGCTGGAGAAATTTCAAGAGTTAGGTTGCGCCATGAGTATGTAAATATATTTCCATCACTGACATGTGGACTTATCCTCCGAAAATTTAGGATTAGTAAGTGAAGAGAACAGGGAGAAGGTTCCATCAAGGTGTCAACGATATGAACCTGAAATATCAAGGAGGAATGAACCAGAACATGCTAGCCGACTATTGTTGGATATTAAACGAGATATTCCTGATATTAAATATAATTTGTTGTAAAAGGTATAAATTTCAAAGGAATTTCTTGTTTTTCTCACGATCAAAGACAGTCTGTGAAGTCTAGAAACAATGATTTTTATCTAATTTCTGAGAAATTAATTTGCCTCACCAAGAACCAATACTTACATAGATTTAACTGAATAAGAACCATTGTTGCCAAAATTCCTAGGCTAAATTGTTCGAGAGAATTTCTTTTCAAATAGAGTTTTAGCAAAAATATGAACATTGATTTTTCAAAAAATCCTGACGTGATGGGGTAAAGAATGGAAGCTATTTTCGAAGTCAGCACATTAAAAAAATGCAAAAATCACTGAAAACATTTTTGTATTTTTCCAAAAATTTAACTTTGTACCCCTGTGTTATTTATGTCACAAAATAATAAAATGGAAGAAAAATCGTTTGGAAAAAAAAAGTTTCTTTACAGATTACAAAAACTAAACCACTTTATCATAGTTATTATATGAAATTGCTAAAAAAATAGTGATTATATTCACATAAGTTTGTGACGAATCCTTAAGCGACCTCTAACTAATCCTCTTGAGGTATCTTTGGGCTATAATTCGCGTTTTATTCACAGCCATCACTCCCAAGAAGAAATCTTGTTATTTAGATTAGTAAGACTATATAAAGTCAGAGTTTTGTAATTGTAGTAGAAGGAGCTATAAGAAGCTGTTATATTATCTACGCAGGTGAGACTAAGTAAAGTTGATTTTAGCAACTTAACATTAAGAGTGGTGTTTGCCACTGTAATAAATTAATGGATAGGAGGCTTGTAATCATACATTAGGTTAAGTTAAATTAGTTACTTACGCCTATTTGCTTAATACTCATTACTTTCTCCTTTGACATTCACTTAGGGATTAAAGTGTTGTTGGTTAGTGTGTTTAAGTAAATAAATAATTGCTACTATGGAAGTTTCTAGTTCTCCTTCCGTTCCTCCTACACATTTAGGTAGGCAAGACGGCGAGAGAGCTCCTTTGGTAAGTCGCTCACAATAGTTACTGAAAATTTTGTAATAAAACCATTATTGATGAATCTGAAGGTTAAAACACTTCTATTATACAGAACATACACAAAAAAAATTCAGTTCATTATTTTCAAACCTTTTCTAGCAATCGCTGTTCCCGTTTGAGCATTTTTAAAAAAACACATTTCCTAGTAAAACACATTTTAAAGTATGACATCGTGCTTAAAGTAATGACATCTGAGTTTACTAAAATACTGGTAGTTTATGTTCTATTGAATGGAAAATAATAAACTTGATATTTTTATAAAGCTTATAAGGTCTCCTATAAAATAAAACCATAAAAAATTGTCAATTTTTGGCAAAATTTTAGGGTAGTCGGTTACCTGAAATTCAATTTAAATTTAAATGTGCGTTCAACTATATGTCGCAAGGAAATGACAAAATTAGGAATTTCATCAAATCCTTAATGGATAGGATCAATTGACGGGAGATATTAAAATAACGTCTCTTCAAGGTCATTTTCCACATGAAAGTAAGTGATTTTATCAAATCCTTGAACAGTTTCAGTGAAATGATGAACTAATCAGGATTTGCATTGGAAAAATGCTGTCCAGGGGAGGGAAGACACCTGGAGGGTCGAGACTTTGTACTTCCTAACCGTATTGGTAGTACTATCGGTCCCCTAAATATCAACCCCATATCTTTAAGAAAATGGCACCACATAAGATTAACATAGGGATTGATATTTCAGTGTGTAAGAAACTGAGCGGAAAAGATGCTACACATAAAAAAATACCAGCCTAATTTTCTAATTATTTGTTAATTAGTTTCGAATAAATAATTTGTATTTCATTAACTATTGTTGTATTATTTACTTCTACGTTTAATAATGCACCCTATTTGTTAAATAAATACTTCTAAACTCTTTACAATATTATTTCATTATTTCACTGAAACAGATTAGGAATTTGTTCAAATCTCTTACTTTTATTAGGGAAATGACCTTGAAGAGACGTTATTTTAACATCTCCCATCAATTGATCTAATGGGATAATCGCCTTAGGGATTTGATGAAATTCCTAATTTCATCATTTTTCTGCGACATATAGATAACATGCAATTAACACAATTAATAAATTGAGCAAAACTGCCACTGTTTTATTTAATTTATATTTTTTATTTCTATATTGATTATAATAATTTTGAAAAGGTACGGTCCTCCGGTATTTTCGGCTTCTGCAACATGGCCCATGAGCTAGAAAAAATGGCACATGCCTGACCTAACTGAAAGAAATTTTATCTTCCTAAGGATTCTCTTGCTTAATATTAAAGAAATGACTTAAAATATCATGAAATCAATTGCGCAAGTTTTGCACAATTGTTTAAAAAAAAAAGGGTTTCATCTTTAATATTATAATCTTAAATTGACTTCGAAAAATAGAGCTCGGTTTTTCATTCAACATGGCTAACAGTCTAAACTCTCGCAAGAAGGTATCCTACAATTCAGATGTTATGGATAATCTAATCCACTGATGAAAATAAAGCAAACGTCACGGACTGAACAGGTATTCCAGTTGGAAACTTTAAAGAGGGTGAAATGCTACCAATTAAGTATAATGAAGATTGAGCGAATTTATTTAATAGAAGAAAAAGATTTTTTTTTTCTTTTTAGAACATGTGAAGAGTTTTTTTCCCAAGAAATCTAGAACCGAAATTCCATTTATTCCTTACAAGAATTCGTGAAGATTTGCTTTTTTATTTCACTCAAACGGAGAAATAGCAAGGGTTAAGAGTTAGTGAGGGAAATCAATACTCATTTTAAGAGTATTATTTTATATTAATTTGGTTAATTTGCATTGCATTTGTATACTAAAAAAAGGAACCTTATTTTAGAATGAAAAGAGAACGAAGGATTTTCTACTAGATAAATGTTCATTAAATAGTAATGTAATTTAATAATGCTAATAATATTTTTATAAAATCTATAAAAACATAATGATAAAAAAATTTCCATTCTTTTCATGCTGTATGAAAATGTTGGGTTTAAATTTCTTGCGTTTAATGTTTTTTTTTTTT
>BMAV01001316.1:0-30281 GCA_019973955.1 Trichonephila inaurata madagascariensis | reverse complement strand
CAGGGCAGAATCAAAGAAACCGTTGGGCATAATTTTTGAACTATTTGAATTTCGACGGCCATACATATTCGTTATCAGCGTTAAACTGGCAAGAAAACTAAGTTTTGAGAATTCCGGTTTTTTAAAATCGGTTAAGTTGGCTTTCAGCCAAATAGGTTGTTTTTTCAAGAAGGTTTTTTCATTTTAAAAAGTTACAGGAATTTCGAAACGGACCAGATTTAGATTCCTGGTAAAAAATTTCGGGGAAATGGGAACTTTGGTAAGTTTCTAGGTAAAAAAAAGGGTGGGTGTCACTGAAACAGACTATTGAAAGAGGGACGAATTTCAAAGAAACAATTGGGCAAAACCCTTTTAACAATTAATTGACACGCGCCATACATATTCGTGATCAGCGTTAAATTTTGTGCAAGAAAACAAATTTTTGGGAGGAATTGAGGAATTAAAAAAATCCAAAAACGCAGGGAAAAAGAAAAGCGTCGAAATTATGCCCATATAAAAGACGAACGCTTAAAAAAGGAAAAAAACCAATTAAAATTTTTTTTACTTTTTTCGGTGTTTTTCGATACTTTATAGAAATGCATTACCAAAGTGCAAACTCGAGTTTAATAATCGCGGGGAAATGTTAATGTCTTTGTGTTTGGGGCGGCCCCGTTCGAATGACACCCGGGTTTTTTTAAAAATCGGTGGTAAGTTGGTTTTCGCCAAATAGGTGTTTTTTCAAGAGGGGTTTTTCCCTTTTTAAAAAAAACAGGAATTTTCGCGGAGACCAGTTTTTGATTCCGGTCCAAACGAGGAAAGGGGTTTTTTTGAATTTTCCCTGGGGAAAAAAATATAGTGGTGGGATGTCACGGGCACGAATTTCAAAGAAACCGTTGGGCATAACTTTGAACTATTTAATTTGGGAAAGTCCCAAACATATTCGTGATCAGCGTTAAACTCTGCAAGAAAAACTAAGTTTGGTGAGAATTCCGGTTTTTTAAAATGGGTCGGTAAGTTGGTTTTCATCCCAAAAAGGGTTTGGGTTTTTTTCAAGAAGGTCTTTCTTTTTAAAAAAAGTTACGGGAAATTTTTGGAAACGGGACCGATTTAGTTTCCCTGGTCAAACTTCGAGTGAAAGGGAAACTGGTAAGTTTCAGGAAAAAAAAAAATAGTGGTGGGCATGTCATAAAAACACACTATTGAAAGAGGGGGAATTTCAAAAAAAACAATTGCGCAAAACCCTTTTTGAACTAATTGAATTTCGACAAGGCCAAATATTCGTGATCAGCTTTAAATTTCCTGTGCAAGAAAACAATTTTGGGAGGAATTGGGAAGAAAAAAAAAGATCCAAACGCAGGGAAAAAGAAAAATGCGTCGAAATTTAAAGCCCATATGAAAGACGAACGTCGGATAATACCACAATTAAAATTTTTACTTTTTTCGGTTTTTTTTGATACTTGCTAGAAATGCATTACCAAAGTGAATAACTCGAGTTCAATAATTGCGGGGTAATTTTTTTAAGTGTCTTTTGGGTTTGGGGCGGCCTCTCGTTCGAATGACACCCGGTTTTTTTAAAATCCGGTGTTGGTTTCAAGAGAAATAGGTCGGTTTTTTCAAGAGGTGTTTTTTTTAAAAAAAATTACGGAATTTCGTGAACGGAGACCAGTTTTGGGATTCCTGGTCCAAATTGAGTGAAATGGGTTTTTGGTAAGTTTTTAGGAAAAAAAATAGTGGTGGGCATTCACGGCCCCAAAATTTTAAAAGAAACCTTTGGGGCTAATTTTTGAACTATTTGAATTTTCCCGACAAGCGCCATACATATTCGTTATCAGCGTTGAATTCTGTGCAAGAAAAACTAAGTTTGGTGAGAATTGGCCGGTTTTTAAAATCGGTCGGTAAGTTGGCTTCACGCCAAATAGGTTGTTTTTCAAGAAGGTCTTTCATTTTTTAAAAAGTTCACAGGAATTCAGGAAACGGAGACCAGGATTTAGATTCCTGGTCAAATTCCCTGTGTGAAATGGGTAAGCTTGGTAAGTTTCTAGGTAAAAAAAAAAAAAATAGTGGTGGGCATGTCACTGAAACAGACTATTGAAAGAGGGACGAATTTCAAAGAAACAATTGGGCATAACCTTTTGAATCCACCTTGGAATTCCGACACGCGCCACATACATATTCGTGATCAGCGTTGAATTCCTGTGCAAGAAAACTAAGTTTGTAGGAATTGAGGAAGTCAAAAATGATCCAAACGCACGGAAAAAAAAGAAAACCGTCGCAATTATGCCCATATGAAAGCATCGAACGCTTCAAAAGGATAATACCGCAATTAAAATTTTTACTTTTTTTCGGTGTTTTTCTGATACTTGTCATAGAAATGCATTACCAAAGTGCACAACTCGAGTTCTTAATAATCGCAGGTAATGTTTTAAGTGTCTTTTGTAATTGGGGCAGCCTCTCGTTCGAATGACAGCCGGTTTTTAAAATCGGTCGGTAAGTTGGCCTTCAAGCCAAATAGGTCGGTTTTTCAAGACGGTAAGCCTTTCTTTAAAAATAATTACAGGAATTTTCGTGAAACGGAGACCAGATTTGATTCCTGGTCCAAATTCGAGGAAATGGGTTTTTTGTAAGTTTCTAGGGTAAAAGAAAATAGTGGTGGGTATGTCACTGGGCACGAATTTCAAAGAAACCGATGGGCATAACTTGGAACTATTTGGAATTTCCTGACAAGTGCCATACATTCGTTATCAGCGTTGAATTTGTGCAAGAAAACTAAGCTTGGTGAGAGAATTGGCCGGTTTTTAAAAATCAATGGTAAGTTGGCTTTCATGCCAAATAGGTTGTTTTTTCAAGAAGGTCTTTCATTTTTAAAAAAAGTTACAGGAATTTTCAGAAACGGAGACCAGATTTGTGATTCCTGGTCAAATTTCGTATGAAATGGGTAAGTAACTTTGCAAGTTTCAGGGTAAAAAATAGTGGTGGGTATGTCACTGAAACAGACTACGGAAAGAGGGGACGAATTTCAAAGAAACAATTGGGCATAACCTTTTGAACTAATTGAAATTCCGACACGCGCCATACATATTCGTGGATCAGCGTTGAATTCTGTGCAAGAAAACTAAGTTTGCAGGAATTGAGGAAGTCAAAAATGATCCAAACGCACGGAAAAAGAGAAATGCGTCGCAATTATGCCCGTATGAAAGCATCTAAACGCTTCTGTAAAAGGATACACACCGCAATTAAAAATTTTTTACTTTTTTTCGGTGTTTTTCTGATACTTGTCATAGAAAATGCATTACCAAAGTGCAATAACTCGAGTTCTAATAATCGCAGGGTAATGTTTTAAGTGTCTTTGGTTTGGGGCGGCCTCTCCTTCGAATGACACCCGGTGTTTTAGTAAAATCGGTCGGTAAGTTGGTTTCAAGCCAAATAGGTCGGTTTTTTCAAGAAGGTGTTTTATTTTGAAAAATTACAAGAATTTCGTGGAACGGAGACCAGGATTTGGATTCCTGGTCCAAATTCGAGGAAATGGGTTTTTGCAAGTTTTGTGCTAAAAAGAAATAGTGGTGGGCAATGAATTTCAAAGAAACCGTTGGGCATAACTTTGAACTATTTGGAATTTCGACACAAGTGCCATACATATTCGTGGATCAGCGCTGAATTTGTGCAAGAAAACCAAGTTTGGTGAGAATTGGCCGGTTTTTTAAAATTGGTCGGTAAGTTGGGTTTCATGCCAAATAATAGGTTGGTTTTTTCAAGAAGGTCTTTTCATTTTAAAAAAAGTTAAGCAGGAATTTTGTAAAACGGGAGACCAGATTTAGATTCCTGGTCAAATTTCGTGTGAAATGGGTAAATTTTGGTAAGTTTCTAGGTAAAAAAAAAAAAAATAGTGGTGGGCATGTCACTGAAACAGACTATTGAAAAGAGGGGACGAATTTCAAAGAAAACAATTGGGCATAACCTGAACTAATTGAATTCCGACACGCGCCATACATATTCGTGATCAGCGTTGAATTCTTGTGCAAGAAAACTAAGCTTGGTAGGAATTTGAGGAAGTCAAAAAAATGATCCAAACGCACGGAAAATATGAAAAGCGTCGCAATTATGCCCATATGAAAAGACGAACGCTTCAAAAGGATAATACCGCAATTAAAATTTTTTACTTTTTTCGGTGTTTTTCGATACTTGTCTGGCAGAAATGCATTAACAAAGTGCAATAACTCGAGTTCTAATAATCGCAGGGTAATGTTTTTAAAAGTCTTGGGTTTGGGAGCGGCCTCTCTTCTCGAATGACACCCGATTTTAAAAATCGGTCGATAAGTTGGCTTTCGCTTCAAATAGGTCGGTTTTTTCTGCCAGCGTGTTTCATTTTAAAAATTACAGGAATTTCATGTGAAACGGAGACCAGATTTGGATTCCTGGTCCAAATTCGAGGAATGGGTTTTTGGTAAGTTTCTAGGGTAAAAAATAGTGGTGGGTGCATGTCACTGGGCACGAATTTCAAAGAAACCGGCCGTTGGGCATAACTTCTTTGAACTTTTGGGCCCCTTGACAAGTGCCATATACATTAAGCCCGGTGATCAGCGTTGAATTCTTGTGCAAGAAAACTAAGTTTGGTGAAAATTGGCCGGTTTTTTAAAAATCGGTCGGTAAGTTGGCTTTCATGCCAAATAGGTTGGTTTTTCAAGAAGGTCTTTCATTTTTAAAACAGTTACAGGAATTTTCAGAAACGGGGACCAGATTTAGATTCCTGGTCAAACTTCGAGTGAAATGGGTAACTTTGGTAAGTTTCTAGGTTAAAAAAAAAAATTGTGGTGGGCATGTCAGTGAAACACACTATTGAAAGAGGGGACGAATTTCAAAGAAACAATTGCGCATAACCTTTGAACTAATTGGAATTTCGACAAGCGCCATACATATTCGTGATCAGCGTTGAATTCTGTGCAAGAAAACTAAGTTTGGTAGGAATTGAGGAAGTCAAAAAATGATCCAAACGCACGGAAAGAGAAAATGCGTCGCAATTATGCCCGTATGAAAGACGAACGCTTCCAAAGTGATACGCTACTACCGCAATTAAAAATTTTTTCTACTTTTTTTCGGTGTGTTTTTCTGATAATGGCTCAAGTAGAAATGCACACAAAGTGCAATAACTCGAGTTCTAATAATCGCAGGGTAATGTTTTAAGTGTCTTTGGGTTTTGGGGCGGCCTCTCGTTCGAATGACACCCGGTGTTTTAAAATCGGTCGGTAAGTTGGCTTTCAAGCCAAATAGGTCGGTTTTTTCAAGAAGGTGTTTCATTTTGAAAAAAAATTACAGGAATTTCTGATGGAACGGAGACCAGATTTGATTCCTGGTCCAAATTCGAGTGAAATGGGTTTTTGGTAAGTTTCCTCAGGTTAAAAAGAAATAGTGTGGCATGTCACCGGTTACGAATTTCAAAGAAACCGTTGGGCACAACTTTTGAACTATTTGGAATTTCGACAAGCTACGGGCTATTATTCGTGATCAGCGTTGAATTCCCTGTGCAAGAAAACTAAGTTTGGTGAGAATTGGCCGGTTTTAAAATTGGTCGGTAAGTTGGCTTTCATGCCAAATAGGTTGGTTTTTTTCAAGAAGGTCTTTCAATTTTAAAAAAAAGTTACAGGAATTTCGGTAAAAACGGAGACCAGATTTAGATTCCTTGGTCAAATTCTCGTGTGAAATGGGTAACTTTGCAAGTTTCTAGGGTAAAAAAAAATAGTGGTGGGCATGTCAATGAAACAGACTATTGAAAGAGGACGAATTTCAAAGAAACAATTGGGCATAACCTTTGAACTAATTGAATTCCGACACGCGCCGCTACATATTCGTGATCAGCGTTGAATTCCTGTGCAAGAAAACTAAGTTTGCAGGGAATTGAGGAAGTCAAAAAATGATCCAAAACGCACGGAAAAGAAAAGCGTCGCAATTATGCCCATATGAAAGACGAACGCTTCAAAAAAGGATAATAATACCGCAATTAAATTTTTTACTTTTTTCGGTGTTTTTCTGATACTTGTCATAGAAAATGCATTACCAAAGCGCAATAACTCGAGTTTTACAATCGCAGGGTAATGTTTTAAAAGTCTTTGGGTTTGGGGCGGCCTTTTCGAATGACACCCGATTTTTAAAAATCGGTCGATAAGTTGGCCAAGCCAAATAGGTCGGTTTTTTCTCAAGAAGGTGTTACATTTTTATCGATTTATTTAGGTAAAAAATAGTGGTGGGCATGTCACTGGGCACGAATTTCAAAGAAACCGTTGGCATAACTTTGAACTATTTGAATTCCCTGACAAGTGCCATACATATCTGTTATCAGCGTTGAATTTCTGTGCAAGAAAACTAAGTTTGGTGAGAATTGGCCGGTTTTTTAAAAATCGGTCGGTAAGTTGGCTTTCATGCCAACAGGTTGTTTTTCAAGAAGGTCTTTCATTTTAAAAAGTTACAGGAATTTTCAGGAAACGGAGACCAGATTTAGATTCCTGGTCACCCCGTGTGAAATGGGTAAGTTTGGTAAGTTTCTAGGTAAAAAAAAATAGTGGTGGCATGTCACTGAAACAGACTATTGAAAGAGGAGAGGACGAATTTCAAAGAAACAATTAAGTATAACCTTTGAACTAATTCGAATTCGGACACGCGCCATACATATTCGTGATCAGCGTTGAATTCTGTGCAAGAAAAACTAAGTTTGGTAGGAATTGAGGAAGTCAAAAATGATCCAAACGCACGGAAAGAAAACCGTCGCAATTATGCCCATATGAAAGACGAACGCTTCAGAAAGGATAATACCGCAATTAAAATTTTTTTTTACTTTTTTTTCGGTGTTTTTCTGATACTTTTCATAGAAATGCATTACCAAAGTGCAATAACTCGAGTTCTAATAATCGCAGGGTATCGTTTTAAGTGTCTTTGTGTAATTGGGGGCGGCCTCGTTCGAATGACAGCCGGTTTTTAAAATCGGTCGGTAAGTTGGCTTTCAAGCCAAATAGGCCGGTTTTTTCAAGACGGTGTTTCCCTTTTAAAAATAATTACAGGAATTTTCGGTGGAACTGGAGACCAGATTTGATTCCTGGTCCAAATTCGAGGAAATGGGTTTTTGGTAAAGTTTCCTAGGGTAAAAGAAAATAGTGGTGGGCATGTCACTGGGCACGAATTTCAAAGAAACCGGATGGGCATAACTTTGGAACTATTTGGAATTTCCCCGACAAGTGCCATACATATTCGTTATCAGCGTTGAATTCTGTGCAAGAAAACTAAGTTTGCGGAGAATTGGCCGGTTTTTAAAATCAATGGTAAGTTGGCTTTCATGCCACAATAGGTTGTTTTTCAAGAAGGTCTTTCTTATTTTAAAAAAGTTACAGGAATTTTCGTGAAACGGAGACCAGATTTAGATTCCTGGTCAAATTTCGTATGAAATGGGTAACTTTGGTAAGTTTCTAGGTAAAAAATAGTGGTGGGCATGTCACCGAAACAGACTATTGAAAGAGGGACAATTTCAAAGAAACAATTGGGCATAACCTTTGAACTAATTGGAATTCCGACACGCGCCACATACATATTCGTGATCAGCGTTGAATTCCTGTGCAAGAAAAACTAAGTTTGGTAGGAATTGAGGAAGTCAAAAATGATCCAAACGCACGGAAAAGAAAAGCGTCGCAATTATGCCCATATGAAAGACGAACGGCTTCAAAAAGGATACTACCGCAATTAAAATTTTTTTACTTTTTTTCGGTGTGTTTTTCTGATACTTGTCATAGAAATGCATACCAAAGTGCAATAACTCGAGTTCTAATAATGCAGGGTAATGTTTTTAAGTGTCTTTGTATTTGGGGGCGGCCTCGCCTGAATGACAAAATATTTTTTAAAATCGGTCGGTAAGTTGGTTTTCAAGCCAAATAGGTCGGTTTTTCAAGACGGTGTTTCTAAAAATAATTACAGGAATTTCGTGAACGGAGACCAGATCTCGAGTGAATGGGTTTTTGGTAAGTTTCTAGGTAAAAAATAGTGGTGGGCATGTCACTGGGCACGAATTTCAAAGAAACCGTTGGGCATAACTTTGAACTATTTGAAATTTCGGACAGCGCCATACATATTCGTGATCAGCGTTACCCTCTGTGCAAGAAAAACTAAGTTTGGTGAGAATTGGCCGGTTTTTTAAAATCGGTCGGTAAGTTGGCTTTCATGCCAAATAGGTTGGTTTTTTCAAGAAGGTCTTTCATTTTTTAAAACAGTTACAGGAATTTCGTGAAACGGGGACCAGATTTAGATTCCTGGTCAAACTTCGAGTGAAATGGGTAACTTTGGTAAGTTTCTAGGTTAAAAAAAAAAAAAATTGTGGTGGGCATGTCAGTGAAACACACTATTGAAAGAGGGGACGAATTTCAAAGAAACAATTGCGCATAACCTTGAACTACTGAATTTCGACAAGCGCCATACATATTGGTGATCAGCAATTCTGTGCAAGAAAACTAAGTTTGCAGGAATTGAGGAAGTCAAAAAATGATCCAAACGCATCGAAAGAGAAAATGCGTCGCAATTATGCCCGTATGAAAGACGAACGCTTCAAAAAAGGATAATACCGCAATAAATTTTTACTTTTTTCGGTGTTTTTCTGATACTTGTCATAGAAAATGCATTACCAAAAGTGCAATAACTCGAGTTCTAATAATCGCAGTGGGTAATGTTTTAAAGTGCACAACTCGAGTTCTAATAATCGCAGGGTAATGTTTTAAAAGTCTTGGGTTTGGGGCGGCCTCTCCTTCGAATGACAATCTTTATTTTTAAAATCGGTCGATAAGTTGGCTCTTTCAAGCCAAATAGTTCGGTTTTTCAAGAAGGTGTTTCCATTTTAAAAAAAAAATTACAGAAATTTCGTGAAACGGAGACCACGGATTTGGATTCCTGGCCCAAATTGGAGTGAAATGGTTTTTGGTAAGTTTCAGGGCAAAAAAAATAGTAGGCATGTCACTGAGCACGAATTTCAAAAGAAACCGTTGGGCATAACTTTGAACTATTTGGAATTTCGGACAAGTGCCATACATATTCTCGTGATCAGCGTTGAATTCCCTGTGCAAGAAAACTAAGTTTGGTGAAAATTTCACGGTTTTTAAAATCGGTCGGTAAGTTGGCTTCATGCCAAATAGGTTGGTTTTTTCAAGAAGGTCTTTCTATTTTAAAAGTTACAGGAATTTCGCAAGTTCTGGAGACCGATTTAGATTCCTGGTCAAATTTCGTGAAATGGGTATTTTGATGCTTTCTAGGGTAAAAAAAAATAGTGGTGGGCATGCCTACTGAAACAGACTATTGAAAAGAGGGGATGAATTTCAAAGAAGCAATTGGGCATAACCTTTGAACCAATTGAATTTCTGACAAGCGCCATACATATTCGTGATCAGCGTTGAATTCTGTGCAAGAAAACTGTTTGGTAGGAATTGGAGGAAGACAAAAATGGATCCAAACGCACGGAAAAGAGAAATGTGTCGGGTCTACCCATATGAAAGACGAACGCTTCAAAAAAGGATAAATACCCGCAATTAAAAATTTTTTACTTTTTTTCGGTGTTTTTCTGATACTTAATATAGAAATGCATACCAAAGTAATAACTCGAGTTCTAATAATCGCAGGGTACTGCGTTTTAAAAGTCTTTGGGTTTGGGGCGGCCTCTCCTTCGAATGACACCCGATTTTTTAAAATCGGTCGATAAGTTGGCTTTCAAGCCAAATAGGTCGGTTTTTTCAAGAAGGTGTTTCATTTTAAAAAAAATTACAGGAATTTCGTGAAACGGAGACCAGATTTGGATTCCTGCTCCAAATTCGAGTGAAATGGGTTTTTTTGGTAAGTTTCTAGGGTAAAAAAATAGCAGGGTATGTCATCACCGGGCACGAATTTCAAAAGAAACCGTTGGGCATAACTTCTGAACTATTTGCACTCTCGACAAGTGCCATACATATTCGTGGATCAGCGTTGAATTCTGCAAGAAAAACTAAGTTTGCGGAGAATTGGCCGGTTTTTTAAAATCGGTCGGTGGGGTAAGTTGGCTTCTTCATGCCAAATAATAGGTTGGTTTTTCAAGAAGGTCTTTCATTTTAAAAAATTACAGGAATGTGAAACGGAGACCAGATTTAGATTCCTGATCAAATTTCGAGTGAAATGGGCACCTGGTAAGTTTCTAGGTAAAAAAAAAAAAAATAGTGGTGTGACATGTCACTGAAAACAGACTTTTGAAAAGAGGGACGAATTTCAAAGAAACAATTGGGCATAACCTTTGAACTAATTGGCTATTGGAATTTCGACAAGCGCCATACATATTCGTAATCATGCGTTGAATTTGTGCAAGAAAAACTAAGTTTGGTAGAGTACCTGGAGAAGTCAAAAAATGATCCCAAAACGCACGGAAAAGAGAGAGAAAATGCGTCGCAATTATGCCCGTATGAAAGACGAACGCTTCAAAAAGGATAATACCGCAATTAAAATTTTTTACTTTTTTTCGGTGTTTTTCTGATTACTTGTCATAGAAAATGCATTACCAAAGTGCAATAACCTCGAGTCTCTAATAATCGCAGGGTAATGTTTTTAAGTGTCTTTGGGTTTGGGGCGGCCTCTCCCTTCGAATGACACCCGGTGTTTTAAAATCGGTCGGTAAGTTGGCTTTCAAGCCAAATAGGTCGGTTTTTCAAGAAGGTGTTTCATTTAAAACAATTACAGAATTTCAGAAACGGAGACCAGATTTGATTCCTGGTCCAAATTCGAGTGAAATGGGTTTTTTGGTAAGTTTCTAGGGTAAAAAATAGTGGTGGGCATGTCACTGGGCACGAATTTCAAAGAAACCGTTGGGCATAACTTTTGAACTATTTGAATTTCGACAAGTGCCATACATATTCGTGATCAGCGTTGAATTCTGTGCAAGAAAACTAAGTTTGGTGAGAATTGGCCGGTTTTTTAAAAATCGGTCGGTAAGTTGGCTTTCATGCCAAATAGGTTGGTTTTTTCAAGAAGGTCTTTCATTTTTAAAAAAGTTACAGGAATTTCGTGAAACGGGGACCAGATTTAGATTCCTGGTCAAACTTCGAGTGAAATGGGTAACTTTGGTAAGTTTCCCTTTAGGTTAAAAAAAAAATGGTGGGCATGCTGCGAAACACACTATTGAAAGAGGGGACGAATTTCAAAGAAACAATTGCGCATAACCTTTGAACTAATTGGAATTTCGACAAGCGCCATACATATTCGTGATCAGCGTTGAATTCTGTGCAAGAAAAACTAAGTTTGGTAGGAATTGAGGAAGACAAAAATGATCCAAACGCACGGAAAAGAGAAATGTGTCGCAATTAAGCCCATATGAAAGACGAACGCTTCAAAAAGGATAATACCGCAATTAAAATTTTTTACTTTTTTTTTCGGTGTTTTTCTGATACTTGTCATAGAAATGCATTACCAAAGTGCAATAACTCGAGTTCTAATAATCGCAGGGTAATGTTTTAAAAGTCTTTGGGTTTGGGGGCGGCCTCTCCTTCGAATGACACCCGATTTTTTAAAATCGGTCGATAAGTTGGCTTTCAAGCCAAATAGGTCGGTTTTTTCAAGAAGGTGTTTCATTTTAAAAATTACAGAAATTCCCCGCGGGTGGAAACGGAGACCAGATTTGGATTCCTGGTCCAAATTCGAGTGAAATGGGTTTTTGGTAAGTTTCTAGGGTAAAAAAAATAGTGGTGGGCATGTCACTGGGCACGAATTTCAAAGAAACCGTTGGGCATAACTTTTGAACTATTTGGAATTTCGACAAGTGCCATACATATTCGTGATCAGCGTTGAATTCTGGGCAAGAAAAACTAAGTTTGGTGAAAATTGGCCGGTTTTTAAAATCGGTCGGTAAGCTGGTTTCTTCTGCCAAATAGGTTGGTTTTTCAAGAAGGTCTTTCATTTTTAAAAAGTTACAGGAATTCTGGGTGAAACGGAGACCAGATTTAGATTCCGGTCGTAAATTTCGTGAAATGGGTATTTTTGATAAGTTTTCTAGGGAAAAAAAATAGTGGTGGGCATGTCACTGAAACAGACTATTGAAAGAGGGGACGAATCAAAGAAGCAATTGGGCATAACCTTGAACTAATTGAATTTCGACAAGCGCCATACATATTCGTGATCAGCGTTGAATCTCTGTGCAAGAAAACTAAGTTTGGTAGGAATTGGAGGAAGACAAAAAATGATCCAAACGCACGGAAAAGAGAAATGTGTCGCACTAAGCCCATATGAAAGACGAACGTCAAAAAAGGATAATACCGCAATTAAAAATTTTTTTTACTTTTTTTCGGTGTGTTTTTCTTCGATACTTGTCATAGAAATGCATTACCAAAGTGCAATAACTCGAGTTCTACTTCAATCGCAGGGTAATGTTTTAAAGTCTTTGGGTTTGGGGGCGGCCTCTCCTTCGAATGACACCCGATTTTTTAAAATCGGTCGATAAGTTGGCTTTCAAGCCAAATAGGTCGGTTTTTTCAAGAAGGTGTTTCATTTTAAAAAAATTACAGGAATTTCGTGAAACGGAGACCAGATTTGATTCCCGTCTAAATTGAGTGAAATGGGTTTTTTTGGTAAGTTTCTTTAGGGTAAAAAATAGTGGTGGGTGCATGTCACTGGGCACCGAATTTCAAAGAAACCTCGTTGGGCATAACTTTTGAACTATTTTGGAATTTCTGGACAAGTGCCATACATATTCGTGGATCAGCGTTGAATTCTGTGCAAGAAAAACTAAGTTTGGTGAATTGGCCGGTTTTTTTAAAATCGGTCGGTAAGTTGGCTTTCATGCCAAATAGGTTGGGTTTTTCAAGAAGGTCTTTCATTTTTAAAAAATTACAGGAATTTCGTGAAACGGGAGAGACCAGATTTAGATTCCTGATCAAATTCTCGAGTGAAATGGGTAACTTTGGTAAAGTTTCTAGGGTAAAAAAAAAAATAGTGGTGGGACATGCTACCGAAACAGACTTTTGAAAGAGGGGATGAATTTCAAAGAAACAATTAAGTATAACCTTTGAACTAATTGGAATTTCTGACAAGCGCCATACATATTCGTGATCAGCGTTGAATTCTTGTGCAAGAAAACTAAGTTTGGTAGAAATTGGAGGAAGTCAAAAAAATGATCCAAACTCACGGAAAAGAGAAATGCGTCGTGCAATTATGCCCGTATGAAAGACGAACGCTTCCAAAAAGGATAATACCGCAATTAAAATTTTTACTTTTTTCGGTGTTTTTCTGATACTCTAATATAGAAAATGCATTACCAAAGTGCAATAACTCGAGTTCAATAATCGCAAGGTAATGTTTTAAGTAATCTTTGGGTTTGGGGCGGCCTCTCCGAATGACACCCGGTGTTTTAAAATCGGTCGGTAAGTTGGCTTTCAAGCCAAATAGGTCGGTTTTTCAAGAAGGTGTTTCATTTTAAAAACAATTACAGGAATTTTGTGAAACGGAGACCAGATTTGGATTCCTGGTCCAAATTCGAGTGAAATGGGTTTTTGGTAAGTTTCTAGGGTAAAAAAAAAATAGTGGTGGGCATGTCACTTGGCACGAATTTCAAAGAAACCGTTGGGCATAACTTCTTTTGGAATTACTGGAATTTTGGACAACAAGTGCCATACATATTCGTGATCAGCGTTGAATTTCTGTAGCAAGAAAAACTAAGTTTGGTGAAAATTGGCCGGTTTTTGCACCGGTCGGTAAGTTGGCTTTCATGCCAATTAACAATAGGTTGGTTTTTTTCAAGAAGGTCTTCATTCTAAAAAGCTACAGGAATTTTGTGAAACGGAGACCAGATTTAGATTCCTGGTCAAATTCTCGTGTGAATGGGTATTTTGATAAGTTTCCTAGGTAAAAAAAATAGTGGTGGGCATGTCACTGAAACAGACTATTGAAAGAGGGGACGAATTTCAAAGAAGCAATTGGGCATAACCTTTGAACTAATTGAATTTCGACAGCCATATTACACTGTGATCAGCGTTGAAGTCTGTGCAAGAAAAACTAAGTTTGGTAGGAATTGGAGGAAGCCAAAAAAATGATCCAAACGCACGGAAAAGAGAAAGGCGTCGCAATTATGCCCATATGAAAGACGAACGCTTCAAAAAGGATAATACCGCAATTAAAATTTTTTACTTTTTTTTTCGGTGTGTTTTTCTTAGATACTTCGTCATAGAAAGTTTTACTACCAAAGTGCAATAACCTCGAGTTCTAATAATCGCAGGGTAATGTTTTAAGTGTCTTTGGTTTGGGGCGGACTCGTTCGAATGACACCCGGTTTTTAAAAAATCGGTCGGTAAGGTGGCGGCTTTCAAGCCAAATAGGTCGGTTTTTTCAAGACGGAGTTTCCATTTAAAAAAATTACAGGAATTCCTGTTAAACGGAGCACTGTAGATTTGATTCCTGGTCCAAACTTTAGTGAAATGGCTTTTCGGTAAGTTTCTAGGTAAAAAAATAGCAGGGCATAAGTCACTGGGCACGAATTTCAAAGAAACCATGGGCATAACTTTGAACTATTTGGAATTTCCCGACAAAGTGCCATGGCTATTATTCGTGATCAGCGCTGAATTCTGCAAGAAAACTAAGTTTGGTGGAAAGAATTGGCCGGTTTTTTAAAAATCGGTCGGTAAGTTGGCTTTCATGCCAAATAGGTTGGTTTTTTCAAGAAGGTCTTTCATTTTTAAAAAAGTTACAGGAATTTTCAGGAAACGGGGACCAGATTTAGATTCCTGGTCAAACTTCGAGTGAAATGGGTAACTTTGGTAAGTTTCTAGGTTAAAAAAAAAAAAAAAAAAAATTGTGGTGGGCATGTCAGTGAAACACACTATTGAAAGAGGGACGAATTTCCCAAAGAAACAATTGCGCATAACCTTGAACTAATTGGAATTTCGACAAGCGCCATACATATTGGTGGATCAGCGTTAAATTCCCAGCAAGAAAACTAAGTTTGGTAGGAATTGATGAAATAAAAAAATGATCCAAACGCACGGAAAAGAGAAATGCGTCGCAATTATGCCCGTATGAAAGACGAACGCTTCAAAAAGGATAATACCGCAATTAAAATTTTTTTACTTTTTTCGGTGTTTTTCTGATACTTGTCATAGAAATGCATTACCAAAGTGCAATAACTCGAGTTCTAATAATCGCAGGGTAATGTTTTAAGTGTCTTTGGGTTTGGGGGCGGCCCCTCCTTCGAATGACACCCGGTGTTTTAAAATCGGTCGGTAAGTTGGCTTTCAAGCCAAATAGGTCGGTTTTTTCAAGAAGGTGTTTCATTTTTAAAAAATTACAGGAATTTCGTGAAACGGAGACCAGATTTGGATTCCTGGTCCAAATTCGAGTGAAATGGGTTTTTTTGGTAAGTTTCTAGGTTAAAAAAAATAGTGGTGGGCACGAATTTCAAAGAAACCGTTGGGCATAACTTTTGAACTATTTGGAATTTCGACAAGCGCCATACATATTCGTGATCAGCGTTGAATTCTGTGCAAGAAAAACTAAGTTTGGTGAGAATTGGCCGGTTTTTGTACCACGGTAAGTTGGCTTCATGCCAAATAGGTTGGTTTTTTCAAGAAGGTCTTTCTATTTTAAAAAGTTACAGGAATTTCGTGAAACGGAGACCAGATTTAGATTCCTGGTCAAATTTCGTGTGAAATGGGTAACTTTGGTAAGTTTCTAGGGTAAAAAAATAGTGGTGGGCATGTCACTGAAACAGACTATTGAAAGAGGGGACGAATTTCAAAGAAACAATTAAGCATAACCTTTGAACTAATTGAATCTGACACGCGCCATACATGCTTCCGTGGATCAGCGTTGAATTCTGTGCAAGAAAAACTAAGTTTGGTAGGAATTTGAGGAAGTCAAAAAAATGATCCAAACGCACGGAAAAAAGAAAAGCGTCGCAATTATGCCCATATGAAAGACGAACGCTTCAAAAGGATAATACCGCAATTAAAATTTTTTTACTTTTTTTTTCGGTGTTTTTCTGATACTTGTCATAGAAATGCATTAACAAAGTGCAATAACTCGAGTTCTAATAATCGCAGGGTAATGTTTTAAAAGTCTTTGGGTTTGGGAGCGGCCTCTCCTTCGAATGACACCCGATTTTTTAAAATCGGTCGATAAGTTGGCTTTCAAGCCAAATAGGTCGGTTTTTTCGCTAGGTGTTTCATTTTAAAAAATTACAGGAATTTTCAGAAACGGAGACCAGATTTGATTCCTGGTCCAAATTGAGTGAAATGGGTTTTTGGTAAGCTCTAGGGTAAAAAAAATAGTGGTGGGTATGTCACTTTGGGCACGAATTTCAAAGAAACCGTTGGGCATAACTTTTGAACTTTTTGAATTTCCTGACAAGTGCCATACATATTCGTGGATCAGCGCGTTAATTCTGTGCAAGAAAAACTAAGTTTGGTGAAATTGCCGGTTTTTTAAAAATCGGTCGGTGTTGGCTTTCATGCCAAATAGGTTGGTTTTTCAAGAAGGTCTTTCATTTTTTAAAGTAAAACAGTTACAGGAATTTCAGTAGAAACGGGGACCAGATTTAGATTCCTGGTCAAACTTCGAGAAATGGGTAACTTTTGCAAGTTTCCTAGGTTAAAAAAAAAAATTGTGGTGGGCATGTCAGTGAAAACACACTATTGAAAGAGGGGACGAATTTCAAAGAAACAATTGCGCATAACCTTTGAACTATTAATTGAATTTCGACAAGCGCCATACATATTCGTGATCAGCGTTGAATTTGTGCAAGAAAACTAAGTTTTGGTAGGAATTGAGGAAGTCAAAAAATGAGATCCAAACGCACGGAAAAGAGAATGCGTCGCAATTATGCCCGTATGAAAGACGAACGCTTCAAAAGGATAATACCGCAATTAAATTTTTTCTAATTTTTTTCGGTGCGTTTTTCTGATACTTGTCATAGAAATGCATTACCAAAGCGCAATAACTCGAGTTCCCTAATAATCGCAGGGTAATGTTTTTGGGCGTCTTTGGGTTTGGGGGCGGCCTCGTTCGAATGACACCCGGTGTTTTAAAACGGTCGGTAAGTTGGCTTTCGCTGTAAATAGGTCGGTTTTTCAAGAAGGTGTTTCATTTTAAAAAAAATTACAGGAATTTCGTGGAACGGAGACCAGATTTGGATTCCTGGTCCAAATTCGAGTGAAATGGGTTTTTTTGGTAAGTTTCTAGGTTAAAAAGAAATAGTGGTGGGCATGTCACTGGGCACGAATTTCAAAGAAACCGTTGGGCATAACTTTTGAACTATTTGGAATTTCGACAAGTGCCATACATATTCGTGATCAGCGTTGAATTCTGTGCAAGAAAAACTAAGTTTGGTGAGAATTGGCCGGTTTTTAAAATTGGTCGGTAAGGCTTGGTTTTCTCATGCCAAATAGGTTGGTTTTTCAAGAAGGTCTTTCATTTTTAAAAAAAGTTACAGGAATTTCGTAAAACGGAGACCAGATTTAGATTCCTGGTCAAATTTCGTGTGAAATGGGTAACTTTGGTAAGTTTCTAGGGTAAAAAATAGTGGTGGGCATGTCACTGAAACAGACTATTGAAAGAGGGGACGAATTTCAAAGAAACAATTGGGCATAACCTTTGAACTAATTGGAATCTTGAACACCGCCATACATATTCGTGATCAGCGTTGAATTCTGTGCAAGAAAAACTAAGTTTGGTAGGAATTGGAGGAAGTCAAAAAAATGATCCAAACGCACGGAAAAGAGAAAAGCGTCGCAATTATGCCCATATGAAAGACGAACGCTTCAAAAAGGATAATTTACCGCAATTAAAATTTTTTTACTTTTTTTCGGTGTTTTTCTGATACTTGTCATAGAAATGCATTACCAAAGTGCAATAACTCGAGTTTTAATAATCGCAGGGTAATGTTTTTAAAAAGTCTTTGGTTTGGGGCGGCTCTCCTTTTCGAATGACAATCTGATTTTTAAAATCGGTCGATAAGTTGGCTTTCAGCCAAATAGGTCGGTTTTTTCATAAGAAGGTGTTACATTTTTAAAAAAGTTACAGGAATTTCGTGAAACGGAGACCAGATTTGGATTCCTGGTCCAAATTCGAGTGAAAATGGGTTTTTTGGTAAAAGTTTCTAGGTAAAAAATAGTGGTGGGCATGTCACTGGGCACGAATTTAAAAGAAACCGTTGGGCATAACTTTTGAACTATTTGGAATTTCGACAAGCGCCATACATATTCGTTATCAGCGTTGAATTCTGTGCAAGAAAAACTAAGTTTGGTGAGAATTGGCCGGTTTTTAAAATCGGTCGGTAAGTTGGCTTCATGCCAAATAGGTTGTTTTTCAAGAAGGTCTTTCATTTTTTAAAAAGTTCACAGGAATTCAGGAAACGGAGACCAGGATTTAGATTCCTGGTCAAATTCCCTGTGTGAAATGGGTAACCTTGGTAAGTTTCTAGGTAAAAAAAAAAAAAATAGTGGTGGGCATGTCACTGAAACAGACTATTGAAAGAGGGACGAATTTCAAAGAAACAATTGGGCATAACCTTTTGAATCCACCTTGGAATTCCGACACGCGCCACATACATATTCGTGATCAGCGTTGAATTCCTGTGCAAGAAAACTAAGTTTGTAGGAATTGAGGAAGTCAAAAATGATCCAAACGCACGGAAAAAAAAGAAAACCGTCGCAATTATGCCCATATGAAAGCATCGAACGCTTCAAAAGGATAATACCGCAATTAAAATTTTTACTTTTTTTCGGTGTTTTTCTGATACTTGTCATAGAAATGCATTACCAAAGTGCACAACTCGAGTTCTTAATAATCGCAGGTAATGTTTTAAGTGTCTTTTGTAATTGGGGCAGCCTCTCGTTCGAATGACAGCCGGTTTTTAAAATCGGTCGGTAAGTTGGCCTTCAAGCCAAATAGGTCGGTTTTTCAAGACGGTAAGCCTTTCTTTAAAAATAATTACAGGAATTTTCGTGAAACGGAGACCAGATTTGATTCCTGGTCCAAATTCGAGGAAATGGGTTTTTTGTAAGTTTCTAGGGTAAAAGAAAATAGTGGTGGGTATGTCACTGGGCACGAATTTCAAAGAAACCGATGGGCATAACTTGGAACTATTTGGAATTTCCTGACAAGTGCCATACATTCGTTATCAGCGTTGAATTTGTGCAAGAAAACTAAGCTTGGTGAGAGAATTGGCCGGTTTTTAAAAATCAATGGTAAGTTGGCTTTCATGCCAAATAGGTTGTTTTTTCAAGAAGGTCTTTCATTTTTAAAAAAAGTTACAGGAATTTTCAGAAACGGAGACCAGATTTGTGATTCCTGGTCAAATTTCGTATGAAATGGGTAAGTAACTTTGCAAGTTTCAGGGTAAAAAATAGTGGTGGGTATGTCACTGAAACAGACTACGGAAAGAGGGGACGAATTTCAAAGAAACAATTGGGCATAACCTTTTGAACTAATTGAAATTCCGACACGCGCCATACATATTCGTGGATCAGCGTTGAATTCTGTGCAAGAAAACTAAGTTTGCAGGAATTGAGGAAGTCAAAAATGATCCAAACGCACGGAAAAAGAGAAATGCGTCGCAATTATGCCCGTATGAAAGCATCTAAACGCTTCTGTAAAAGGATACACACCGCAATTAAAAATTTTTTACTTTTTTTCGGTGTTTTTCTGATACTTGTCATAGAAAATGCATTACCAAAGTGCAATAACTCGAGTTCTAATAATCGCAGGGTAATGTTTTAAGTGTCTTTGGTTTGGGGCGGCCTCTCCTTCGAATGACACCCGGTGTTTTAGTAAAATCGGTCGGTAAGTTGGTTTCAAGCCAAATAGGTCGGTTTTTTCAAGAAGGTGTTTTATTTTGAAAAATTACAAGAATTTCGTGGAACGGAGACCAGGATTTGGATTCCTGGTCCAAATTCGAGGAAATGGGTTTTTGCAAGTTTTGTGCTAAAAAGAAATAGTGGTGGGCAATGAATTTCAAAGAAACCGTTGGGCATAACTTTGAACTATTTGGAATTTCGACACAAGTGCCATACATATTCGTGGATCAGCGCTGAATTTGTGCAAGAAAACCAAGTTTGGTGAGAATTGGCCGGTTTTTTAAAATTGGTCGGTAAGTTGGGTTTCATGCCAAATAATAGGTTGGTTTTTTCAAGAAGGTCTTTTCATTTTAAAAAAAGTTAAGCAGGAATTTTGTAAAACGGGAGACCAGATTTAGATTCCTGGTCAAATTTCGTGTGAAATGGGTAAATTTTGGTAAGTTTCTAGGTAAAAAAAAAAAAAATAGTGGTGGGCATGTCACTGAAACAGACTATTGAAAAGAGGGGACGAATTTCAAAGAAAACAATTGGGCATAACCTGAACTAATTGAATTCCGACACGCGCCATACATATTCGTGATCAGCGTTGAATTCTTGTGCAAGAAAACTAAGCTTGGTAGGAATTTGAGGAAGTCAAAAAAATGATCCAAACGCACGGAAAATATGAAAAGCGTCGCAATTATGCCCATATGAAAAGACGAACGCTTCAAAAGGATAATACCGCAATTAAAATTTTTTACTTTTTTCGGTGTTTTTCGATACTTGTCTGGCAGAAATGCATTAACAAAGTGCAATAACTCGAGTTCTAATAATCGCAGGGTAATGTTTTTAAAAGTCTTGGGTTTGGGAGCGGCCTCTCTTCTCGAATGACACCCGATTTTAAAAATCGGTCGATAAGTTGGCTTTCGCTTCAAATAGGTCGGTTTTTTCTGCCAGCGTGTTTCATTTTAAAAATTACAGGAATTTCATGTGAAACGGAGACCAGATTTGGATTCCTGGTCCAAATTCGAGGAATGGGTTTTTGGTAAGTTTCTAGGGTAAAAAATAGTGGTGGGTGCATGTCACTGGGCACGAATTTCAAAGAAACCGGCCGTTGGGCATAACTTCTTTGAACTTTTGGGCCCCTTGACAAGTGCCATATACATTAAGCCCGGTGATCAGCGTTGAATTCTTGTGCAAGAAAACTAAGTTTGGTGAAAATTGGCCGGTTTTTTAAAAATCGGTCGGTAAGTTGGCTTTCATGCCAAATAGGTTGGTTTTTCAAGAAGGTCTTTCATTTTTAAAACAGTTACAGGAATTTTCAGAAACGGGGACCCGATTTAGATTCCTGGTCAAACTTCGAGAGAAATGGGTAACTTTGGTAAGTTTCTAGGTTAAAAAAAAAAATTGTGGTGGGCATGTCAGTGAAACACACTATTGAAAGAGGGGACGAATTTCAAAGAAACAATTGCGCATAACCTTTGAACTAATTGGAATTTCGACAAGCGCCATACATATTCGTGATCAGCGTTGAATTCTGTGCAAGAAAAACTAAGTTTGGTAGGAATTGAGGAAGTCAAAAAATGATCCAAACGCACGGAAAGAGAAAATGCGTCGCAATTATGCCCGTATGAAAGACGAACGCTTCCAAAGTGATACGCTACTACCGCAATTAAAAATTTTTTCTACTTTTTTTCGGTGTGTTTTTCTGATAATGGCTCAAGTAGAAATGCACACAAAGTGCAATAACTCGAGTTCTAATAATCGCAGGGTAATGTTTTAAGTGTCTTTGGGTTTGGGGGCGGCCTCTCGTTCGAATGACACCCGGTGTTTTAAAATCGGTCGGTAAGTTGGCTTTCAAGCCAAATAGGTCGGTTTTTTCAAGAAGGTGTTTCATTTTTAAAAAAAATTACAGGAATTTCTGATGGAACGGAGACCAGATTTGATTCCTGGTCCAAATTCGAGTGAAATGGGTTTTTGGTAAGTTTCCTCAGGTTAAAAAGAAATAGTGTGGCATGTCACCGGTTACGAATTTCAAAGAAACCGTTGGGCACAACTTTTGAACTATTTGGAATTTCGACAAGCTACGGGCTATTATTCGTGATCAGCGTTGAATTCTGTGCAAGAAAAACTAAGTTTGGTGAGAACTGGCCGGTTTTTTAAAATTGGTCGGTAAGTTGGCTTTCATGCCAAATAGGTTGGTTTTTTTCAAGAAGGTCTTTCAATTTTAAAAAAAAGTTACAGGAATTTCGGTAAAAACGGAGACCAGATTTAGATTCCTTGGTCAAATTCTCGTGTGAAATGGGTAACTTTGCAAGTTTCTAGGGTAAAAAAAAATAGTGGTGGGCATGTCAATGAAACAGACTATTGAAAGAGGACGAATTTCAAAGAAACAATTGGGCATAACCTTTGAACTAATTGAATTCCGACACGCGCCGCTACATATTCGTGATCAGCGTTGAATTCCTGTGCAAGAAAACTAAGTTTGCAGGGAATTGAGGAAGTCAAAAAATGATCCAAAACGCACGGAAAAGAAAAGCGTCGCAATTATGCCCATATGAAAGACGAACGCTTCAAAAAAGGATAATAATACCGCAATTAAATTTTTTACTTTTTTCGGTGTTTTTCTGATACTTGTCATAGAAAATGCATTACCAAAGCGCAATAACTCGAGTTTTACAATCGCAGGGTAATGTTTTAAAAGTCTTTGGGTTTGGGGCGGCCTTTTCGAATGACACCCGATTTTTAAAAATCGGTCGATAAGTTGGCCAAGCCAAATAGGTCGGTTTTTTCTCAAGAAGGTGTTACATTTTTATCGATTTATTTAGGTAAAAAATAGTGGTGGGCATGTCACTGGGCACGAATTTCAAAGAAACCGTTGGCATAACTTTGAACTATTTGAATTCCCTGACAAGTGCCATACATATCTGTTATCAGCGTTGAATTTCTGTGCAAGAAAACTAAGTTTGGTGAGAATTGGCCGGTTTTTTAAAAATCGGTCGGTAAGTTGGCTTTCATGCCAACAGGTTGTTTTTCAAGAAGGTCTTTCATTTTAAAAAGTTACAGGAATTTTCAGGAAACGGAGACCAGATTTAGATTCCTGGTCACCCCGTGTGAAATGGGTAAGTTTGGTAAGTTTCTAGGTAAAAAAAAATAGTGGTGGCATGTCACTGAAACAGACTATTGAAAGAGGAGAGGACGAATTTCAAAGAAACAATTAAGTATAACCTTTGAACTAATTCGAATTCGGACACGCGCCATACATATTCGTGATCAGCGTTGAATTCTGTGCAAGAAAAACTAAGTTTGGTAGGAATTGAGGAAGTCAAAAATGATCCAAACGCACGGAAAGAAAACCGTCGCAATTATGCCCATATGAAAGACGAACGCTTCAAAAGGATAATACCGCAATTAAAATTTTTTTTTACTTTTTTTTCGGTGTTTTTCTGATACTTTTCATAGAAATGCATTACCAAAGTGCAATAACTCGAGTTCTAATAATCGCAGGGTATCGTTTTAAGTGTCTTTGTGTAATTGGGGGCGGCCTCGTTCGAATGACAGCCGGTTTTTAAAATCGGTCGGTAAGTTGGCTTTCAAGCCAAATAGGCCGGTTTTTTCAAGACGGTGTTTCCCTTTTAAAAATAATTACAGGAATTTTCGGTGGAACTGGAGACCAGATTTGATTCCTGGTCCAAATTCGAGGAAATGGGTTTTTGGTAAAGTTTCCTAGGGTAAAAGAAAATAGTGGTGGGCATGTCACTGGGCACGAATTTCAAAGAAACCGATGGGCATAACTTTGGAACTATTTGGAATTTCGACAAGTGCCATACATATTCGTTATCAGCGTTGAATTCTGTGCAAGAAAACTAAGTTTGCGGAGAATTGGCCGGTTTTTAAAATCAATGGTAAGTTGGCTTTCATGCCACAATAGGTTGTTTTTCAAGAAGGTCTTTCTTATTTTAAAAAAGTTACAGGAATTTTCGTGAAACGGAGACCAGATTTAGATTCCTGGTCAAATTTCGTATGAAATGGGTAACTTTGGTAAGTTTCTAGGTAAAAAATAGTGGTGGGCATGTCACCGAAACAGACTATTGAAAGAGGGACAATTTCAAAGAAACAATTGGGCATAACCTTTGAACTAATTGGAATTCCGACACGCGCCACATACATATTCGTGATCAGCGTTGAATTCCTGTGCAAGAAAAACTAAGTTTGGTAGGAATTGAGGAAGTCAAAAATGATCCAAACGCACGGAAAAGAAAAGCGTCGCAATTATGCCCATATGAAAGACGAACGGCTTCAAAAAGGATACTACCGCAATTAAAATTTTTTTACTTTTTTTCGGTGTGTTTTTCTGATACTTGTCATAGAAATGCATACCAAAGTGCAATAACTCGAGTTCTAATAATGCAGGGTAATGTTTTTAAGTGTCTTTGTATTTGGGGGCGGCCTCGCCTGAATGACAAAATATTTTTTAAAATCGGTCGGTAAGTTGGTTTTCAAGCCAAATAGGTCGGTTTTTCAAGACGGTGTTTCTAAAAATAATTACAGGAATTTCGTGAACGGAGACCAGATCTCGAGTGAATGGGTTTTTGGTAAGTTTCTAGGTAAAAAATAGTGGTGGGCATGTCACTGGGCACGAATTTCAAAGAAACCGTTGGGCATAACTTTGAACTATTTGAAATTTCGGACAGCGCCATACATATTCGTGATCAGCGTTACCCTCTGTGCAAGAAAAACTAAGTTTGGTGAGAATCTCTACGGTTTTTTAAAATCGGTCGGTAAGTTGGCTTTCATGCCAAATAGGTTGGTTTTTTCAAGAAGGTCTTTCATTTTTAAAACAGTTACAGGAATTTGAAAGGGGGACCAGATTTAGATTCCGGAAAACTTCGAGAAAATGGGTAATTTTGGTAAGTTTCTGGTTAAAAAAAAAAAAATTGTGGTGGGCATGTCGTGAAACAAAATTATTGAAAGGGGGGACAATTTCAAAAAAAACAATTGGCATAACCTTGAACTAATTGGAATTTCGACAAGCGCCATACATATTGGTGATCAGCGTTAAATTCTGTCAAGAAAAACTAAGTTTGGTGGGAATTTGGGAGGAAGTAAAAAAAATGATCCAAACGCACGGAAAAGAGAATGCGTCGCAATTATGCCCGTATGAAAGACGAACGCTTCAAAAGGATAATACCGAAATTTAAAAAATTTTTTCTTTTTTTTCGGTGTTTTTCTGATACTTGTCATGAAATGCATTACCAAAGTGCAATCCGATTTCCCTAATAATCGCAGGGAATTTAAGTGTTTTGGGTGGGGCGGCCTCTCCCCTGACACCCGTGTTTTAAAAATCGGTCGGTAAGTTGGCTTTCAAGCCAAATAGGTCGTTTTTCAAGAGTGTTTCCATTTTGAAAAAATTACAGAATTTCGTGGAAGGGAAACCCAAATTTTGGTTTCCCTGGTCCAAATTCGAGTGAAAATGGTTTTTGGTAAGTTTCTAGGTTAAAATAGTGGTGGGCACCGGGTAATTTCAAAGAAACCGTTCATAATTTTGAACTATTTGGAATTTCGACAAGTGCCATACATATTCGTGATCAGCGTTGAATTCTGTGCAAAAAAAAAACTAAGTTTGGTGAGAATTGGCCGGTTTTAAAATTGGTCGGTAAGTTGGCTTTCATGCCAAATAGGTTGGTTTTTTCAAGAAGGTCTTTCATTTTTAAAAAAGTTACAGGAATTTGGAAAACGGAGACCAGATTTAGATTCCTGGTCAAATTTCGTGTGAAATGGGTAACTTTGGTAAGTTTCTAGGGAAAAAAAAAATAGTGGTGGGCATGTCACTGAAACAGACTATTGAAAGAGGGACGAATTTCAAAGAAACAATTGGATAACCTTTGAACAAATTTGGGAAATTTCCCGACACGCGCCATACATATTCGTGATCAGCGTTAATTCTGTGCAAGAAAAACTAAGTTTGGTGGGAAATTTGGGAGGAAGTCAAAAATGATCCAAACGCACGGAAAAAAAAACGTCGCAATTATGCCCATATGAAAAGACGAACGCTTCAAAAGGAAAACCCCCCAATTTAAAAAATTTTTTACTTTTTTTCGGTGTTTTTCTGATACTTGTCATAGAAATGCATTACCAAAGTGCAATAACTCGAGTTTTAATAATCGCAGGGTAATGTTTTAAAAGTCTTTGGGTTTGGGGGCGGCCTCTCCTTCGAATGACACCCGATTTTTTAAAATCGGTCGATAAGTTGGCTTTCAAGCCAAATAGGTCGGTTTTTCAAGAAGGTGTTACATTTTTAAAAAAAGTTACAGGAATTTCGTGAAACGGAGACCAGATTTGGATTCCTGGTCCAAATTCGAGTGAAATGGGTTTTTGGTAAGTTTCTAGGGTAAAAAAAAATAGTGGTGGGCATGTCACTGGGCACGAATTTCAAAGAAACCGTTGGGCATAACTTTTGAACTTTTTGGAATTTCGACAAGTGCCATACATATTCGTTATCAGCGTTGAATTCTGTGCAAGAAAACTAAGTTTGGTGAGAATTGGCCGTTTTTTAAAATCGGTCGGTAAGTTGGCTTTCATGCCAAATAGGTTGTTTTTTCAAGAAGGTCTTTCATTTTAAAAAGTTACAGGAATTTCGTGAAACGGAGACCAGATTTAGATTCCTGGTCAAATTCGTGTGAAATGGGTAATTTTTGGTAAGTTTCTAGGGTAAAAAAAAAATGTGGTGGGCATGTCACTAAAAACAGACTATTGAAAGAGGGACGAATTTCAAAGAAACAATTGGGCATAACCTTTGAACAAATTGAATTCCGACACGCGCCATACATATTCGTGATCAGCGTTGAATTCTGTGCAAGAAAACTAATTTTGGGTAGGAATTGGGAAGTCAAAAAATGATCCAAACGCACGGAAAAGAAAACCGTCGCAATTATGCCCATATGAAAGACGAACGCTTCAAAAGGATAATACCGCAATTAAAATTTTTTATTTTTTTTCGGTGTTTTTTTTGATACTTGTCATAGAAATGCATTACCAAAGTGCAATAACCGAGTTCTAATAATCGCAGGGTATGTTTGGTCTTTGTAGTTTGGGGGCGGCCCCCGTTCGAATGACAGCCGGTTTTAAAATCGGTCGGTAAGTTTGGCTTTCGCCAAATAGGTGGGTTTTTTTCAAGACGGTGTTTCCTTTTAAAATAATTACGGGAATTTCGTGAACGGAGACCGATTTGATTCCGCCCCAAATTCAGTGAAAGGGGTTTTTTGGTGTTTCTAGGGTAAAAAAAAATAGTGGTGGGCATGTCACTGGGCACGAATTTCAAAGAAACCGTTGGGCATAACTTTTGAACTATTTGGAATTTCGACAAGTGCCATAAATATTCGTGATCAGCGTTGAATTCTGTGCAAGAAAAACTAAGTTTGGTGAGAATGGCCGGTTTTTTAAAATCGGTCGGTAAGTTTGGCTTTCATGCCAAATGGGTTTGGGTTTTTCAAGAAGGTCTTTCTTTTTAAAAAAAGTTACGGGAATTTTTCAGGAAACGGGGGACCAGATTTAGATTCCTGGTCAAATTCGATGAAATGGGTAACTTTGGTAAGTTTCTGGGGTAAAAAAAATAGTGGTGGGCAGTCCCCGAAACGACTATTGAAAGAGGGACGAATTTCAAAGAAACAATTGGGCATAACCTTTGAACTAATTGGAATTCGACACGCGCCATACATATTCGTGATCAGCGTTGAATTCTGTGCAAGAAAACTGTTTGTAAATTGGAAAGTCGATCCAAACCAGGGAAAAAAGAAAAGGCCGAATTATGCCCATTTTAAAAAGACGAACGCTTAAAAAAGGATAATACCGAATTAAAATTTTTTTTTTTTTTCTTTTTTTCTGATACTTTATAGAAATGCATTCCCAAAAGTGCAATAACTCATTTAATAATCGCGGGGAAATTTTTTAAGGTTTTTGGTTTTTGGGGGGGCCTCTCTTCGAATGACACCGGGTTTTTAAAATCGGTGGGTGTTGGCTTTCGCCAAATAGGTGGGTTTTTTTCAAGAGGTTTTTCCCTTTTAAAAAAAATTACAGGAATTTCGGAAACGGAGACCAGATTGAGGAAATGGGTTTTTTTGGTAAGTTTCTAGGGTAAAAAAATAGTGGTGGGCATGTCGGGACGAATTTCAAAAAAACCGTTGGGCATAACAACTATTTGGAATTTCGACAAGGCCATACATACTGATCGCAACCGGCAGCAAGTTTGGGAAAATTGGCGGTTTTTAAAATCGGTCGGTAAGTTGGTTTTCTCCCAAAATTGGTTTTTTTCAAGGGTCTTTCATTTTAAAAAAAAGTTCGGAATTTGTGAAACGGGCCCAGATTTAGATTCCTGGTAAAACCGGTGAAATGGGAAATTTTGTAAGTTTTAGGAAAAAAAAAAAAGTGGGTGGGCATGTCACTGAAACAACTATTGGAGGGGGTTTTCAAAAAAAACAATTGGGCATAACCTTGAACTAATTAACGACAAGCCCCATTTTTCGGCAGGGAATTCTGTGCGAAAAACTTTTTTAGTAAAGTCGATCCAAACGCAGGGGAAAAAAAAAAGGCGTCCAATTATGCCCATATAAAGACGAACGCCAAAAAAATAATCCCCAAATTAAAATTTTTTTTACTTTTTTCGGTGTTTTATACTTGTATGAAAACATTACCAAAGTGCAAAACCCATTTAATAATCGCAGGGTAATTTTTTAAAAAGTCTTTGGGTTGGGGCGGCCTCCCTTCGAATGACACCCTTTTTTTAAAATCGGTCGAAAAGGGTTTTTCGCCAAAAGGTCGGTTTTTCGGGGTTTCATTTTAAAAAAAATTACGGAACAAAGGAACGAGGATTCCCCCAAATTAGGAAATTTTTTTTGGAAATTTTTGGAAAAAAGTGGGGGGGCAGGGCCGAATTTCAAAAAAACCCGGGGCAAACCAACATTTGGAACGCGTCCAAAAACCCGTGATCAGCGTTGAATTCTGTGCAAGAAAACTAAGTTTGGGGAAAATTCCGGTTTTTTAAAATCGGTCGGTAAGTTTTTTATCCCAAAATGGGTTTGGGTTTTTTTCAAAAAGGGTTTTCATTTTAAAAAAAGTTACGGGAATTTTCAGGAAACGGGACCAGATTTAGATTCCTGGTAAAATTTTGGGTGAAATGGGTATTTTTGTAAAGTTTCTGGTAAAAAAAATGTGGTGGGATGTCATAAAACAACTATTGAAAGGGGGGGACGAATTTAAAAAAACAATTGGGCAAAACCCTTTTGAACTAATTGAATTTCGACAAGCGCCATACATACGTGATCAGCGTTAATCTGTGCAAGAAAACTAAGTTTGGTAGGAATTGAGGAAGTCAAAAAATGATCCAAACGCACGGAAAAGAGAAATGCGTCGCAATTATGCCCAGTATGAAAGACGAACGCTTCAAAAGGATAATACCGCAATTAAAATTTTTTTACTTTTTTCGGTGTTTTTCTGATACTTGTCATAGAAATGCATTACCAAAGTGCAATAACTCGAGTTCTAATAATCGCAGGGTAATGTTTTAAGATGTCTTTGGGTTTGGGGCGGCCTCTCCTTCGAATGACACCCGGTGTTTTAAAATCGGTCGGTAAGTTGGCTTTCAAGCCAAATAGGTCGGTTTTTTCAAGAAGGTGTTTCATTTTGAAAAAAATTACAAGAATTTCGTGGAACGGAGACCAGATTTGGATTCCTGGTCCAAATTCGAGTGAAATGGGTTTTTTTGGTAAGTTTCTAGGTTAAAAAGAAATATGGTGGGATGTCACTGGGCACGAATTTTAAAAAAAAACCGTTGGGCATAACTTTTGAACTATTTGGAATTTCGAAAATGCCATACATATTCGTGATCAGCGTTGAATTCTGTGCAAGAAAACTAAGTTTGGGAGAATTGGCCGGTTTTTAAATTTGGTCGGAAGTTGGCTTTCTCCCAAATAGGTTTGGGTTTTTTTCGAAGGTCTTTCTTTTTAAAATTTCAGAAACAAAAGGGAAAATTTTAATTCCGGTCCTTTCGTTGAACTGGGAACTTTGGAAAGTTTCTGGGGTAAAAAAAATAGTGGGGGGCTTCTTTTAAAAAAATATTGAAGAGGGACAATTTCAAAGAAACATCATAACCTTTGAACTATAATTCCGACACGCCCATACATATTCTGATCAGCGTTGTTCTGTGCAAAAAAAACTAAGTTTGGGGGGGTGGAGGAAGTAAAAAAAAGGACCCAAACGCAGGGAAAAAAGAAAAGCGTCCAATTATGCCCTATGAAAGACGAACGTTTAAAAGGATAATACCGAAATTTAAAAAATTTTTTTATTTTTTTTGGGTTTTTTCTGATACTTTCATAAAATGCATTCCCAAAAGTGCAAAACTGGGTTCTAATAATCGCAGGGGTTTTTTTGGGTTTTGACGGCCTCCCTTCAAAGAACCCGATTTTTAAAACCCGGTCGATAAGTCCCCCAAAAAGGTCTTTTTTTCAAGAAGGTGTT
>BMAV01001314.1:0-10305 GCA_019973955.1 Trichonephila inaurata madagascariensis | reverse complement strand
TAAAAATAAAGTTTTTTTAAAAAACGAATTACTCATCGCTAACTTGCACGATATGGGAAAAAATTAAAGAAATCTACTGCGCATGCCAGAATTTTGCAAAAAAATTTCTTCACTGAAAAACAAATCCAGAAGGGTTTCCAGATTTGGCGCATTTATCGATTTGGCGAGAAAATACTTGGCTCGAAAAGCGCCCGATTCAACAAATCAACCAAACCTGAGTGTTACAAAGAAGATGCCAAACTTTGTATTCTTTTTAATGTAAGTCTAAATCTGACAATTTTGGGACATTCTTTATATGTTTTCTATCATCATTCTCACTACTAATTTTCTTTTGTATTGCTTTTGTTATCACATAAGTTTTTTTTTCGTTTGTGTTTCAATTTATTATACATAATTATGAAATCTAACGTGGATGAAGGCTTTTCAGAAAAAGTAATTGTTTAGTTGAAATTTTTCCTCTGATACGAGAAGTTACTAAAGAAAGTGTTAATTAACCGAAAGGGAAATAGATTAATTGATATTTTATTTAATGTTTACTCCAAGCTTTTTTTGGTTGTATAATTTAAGCTATAAATATTGATGTCAATAATATTGATACTATAAATATTTAATGTCAGTTCTGCTTTCTCCTGTTTTCTTCCTTTGAAAGAAGTTCTTGTCTGAAGACTCGAAATTTAGCTGGCTTTCAGTTTCAAGTGTAAAATACAGGGATGTAGCTACCGCCGTATCAATGATACGAGGCCCCAACATGAGGATCTCTAACAAGGCTTTCATTTCTAAAAAAGGGCCCCGAAGGAGTTTTGATATGGGGCCCATTTAGAACTTAATAGGGTAATACAGGGGTGTCAAACTGGAAAAGCTAACTCAGGCCAAACATCAAGGTTTAACTTAAGGCAGGCCTAAAAAAAATCAATATTCATAGAAACGTAGGTTTATTTCGAATAATATATTGTAATAAACAGAAATGTAAGAACAAAAAAATTAATGTTTTTTTCTGGTACTTGACATCTCTTTTCTGCTGCTATCTTTCTAATTTTAGGAGAATTTTATTTTATGTTACTATGAATTATTGTGTGAGGATATATTGGTCGGGCCTCAAAAATGCTCGTAGTGGGCTGCAGGCAGGGGCCTCCAGTTTGACCCCCCTGGTTTAATTCATAAGTACAGTTAATTTTTCCCCCTCCATATATACAGTTAAATACATTAATATTTCTACTGCTTGTACTTAGTTTATATTTTTAGGATTGATTTTTGTTTTTAATAGTTAATATTTGGTAAGTAATATTACAGTCAGAATGCCCCGTTGCGGGATTGTACAGTTTCAGTTGGGGTAGGAAACGCTGAAAATTCTGTGCGCTTCTGCACAGTTAAGTGAGGAGTGTAAAAAACAGTGGCGTTAGAATTAAGTGCATACTGTAATATTACCATGGTCAAAACATTCTCAAATTGAATTTTAAAACCATAATCGTGGGCATTTAAATAATGAATATAGTTTAAAATGTCATGTTCCTGGCAGATTATCTGTGACAAATTGAGCAAGTGAGAATATTTACGACGTTCAGTATTATACTGCTTTAGCTTAATTCTGGCAGGAAATGGTGAAATGATGGTCCTTGACTTAATCAAATGTAGGCTGTTGCCTTGTAACTGCAAGTTTATCTCATTAAAGTTAATCTCAGTGAAAACATCCCACTCACTCATAACAAAATTAAAGGGTTGTATAAACAATGTACTGAATGCAGTTATATATATATATATGAAAATCCAACCGAAATCTTCCTAAAGGTCGGAGTCTTCAGATAGCGGGGTTTTTATTGGCGTGGTGTCTAGGGGTTTTTAGGGTGTATTAGTTAGTTTTGAAATAAAATAGACATCGTAGTTTAAGAAAGAAACTGGTTGAAAACTAAATAATTTATTATGAATTATAGGGGAGTATTTACATGGGGAATATTTCAAAAGAATAGGAAAGTTAGATCACATTACTTTAAGGAAGGCAATTGAGATTAAATAGAACTCATTATCCTGTGCTATTAAGACTTACTGCCTGGCGCGGGCGAACGGCGCTGATGCGCGAAATATGACATTTCCCTGACGAGTGTTAGTGGGCTTCTGCCGAAAAAGGCTGATGTCGGCGTTTTAAAAGGGGCACTAGATGGCGTTGATGTGGAATACTGTTTTGATTCGAATTGCCGACCTCTGGACAGGGATATGATCTAGCCTTTTACAAATGGGATATCCTACATATATATATAATAATTCCCTCTAACATACTTTTAATTAACTCTTTGATGATCTATAAATCATCTTTAATTCTTAGGTTTAAAAATAAACGTTGTAATCTTAATCAAAATGGGGTTAAAGTTTCCCGTAAGTTTTTCCGCGCGAAAATTTTCCAAACGACCCAAAAAAAAGCCTTTTTTAAAAAAAATTCCGGTTTTTTCCTTTTCTTGGGGGAAACCCCTTTAAGTTGTAAAACGGCTTTTTTTTTGTTTTTCCCCCAAAAAGGTTTAATAAGTAAAAATAAAATTTTTGTTTTTTAAAAAAGAAAAACTGCCTAAAAAAGGGGGTAAAAATTTTAAAAGTCTTACTAAATAAAGATAATTTTCCCACTGGGGGGTTTTTAAAAGGTTTTTTTTAAAACAAAAAAAAATTTTCCCAAAAAAAAAAAAACCTTATTTTTTAAAAAATTTTCCCTGATTTTTAATTTTTTTTAACTTTTTAAAAAAAGGGAAATTTTAAAGTTGCAAACGGTTTTTTTATAAAAAAATTTAAAATAAGAAATAAAATTTTTTAATGTTTTTTCAAAAAAAAAAAGAGAAAAATTTTTAAAGGAAAAAAAAATTTTTTTAAATTTTTTTTGGGGTTATTTAATTTTTGAAAAAGTTTTTTTTTCTGAGCTCGCGGGGTTTTTTAAAAAGGGTTGGTTTTAAAATATTAAAAACCCCCTTTTTTTAAAAATTATTTTTTTCCCGAAAATTTTAAAATAGTTTTTGGAATTTTTAAAAGTAATTTGTTTTTTGATATTTTTAAATTTTAAACTTTTATAAAATTTTTTTAAAAATTTTAAATTTTAAAATCCTGTTTTTTAAATTAAATGAAAAACCAATTTTTTATTAAAATTTTTTAAAAACCAAAATTTTTTTAAGTTTGGAAATTTAAATTTTAAAAGTTTTTTAGAGAAAATTTTTATTTTTGGGTTGGAAATTTCAATTTTAATATTTTGGGATTTTTTTTTGGTACCAAATTTTAAGTTAAATTTCAAAAAATTTTTGAATTTCTTGTACTTCCCCCGGTTCTTTTTTAAAAATTTGGGAAAAATTTAATGGAAAAACCCTTTTCCAAATAATACTAAAAAAAACCCCCAAAAAATGAACCCAAATATATTTTGATTTGAAAAGGAAAATTGAAATTTTAAAAAACCTTTGGTTAAAATTTTTTTTAAAATGTTGACCCCTAAAACCCCAAAGGAAAAGGAAAAACGAAAACCTTTAAAAAAAATATTAAAAAAGGGGCTTTAAACCCATTATTCCAAACTCTTCCCTTAAATTTCAAAAGGGGGGGAAAGGTTATTCAAAAAAGGAAATTTTTTAAAAACCCCCAATTGAAAAGTTTAAAATTTTAAACCCCCAATTAAAAAGATTAATTTAGAAGGGCTTATTTCATTAAAAAAAATTTGGTTAAGTTTTTAAGGTTATTTTTCAAAATTTTTAAGGGAATTACAAAAGGGCCCCCTCAAAAAATTTCCAATTAAAGCTTAAATCCCCCAAACCCCCCCCCACCGGGGAATGGCTAGGGTACAAAAAAACCCAAATTGAAAACAAACCCAAAAATTTTAAAAAAAATATGCCCATTCGCCCCGGGAACAAAATGTTTTTGAAAACCCTTAAAAAATCGTCACTTTTTTCGACCCAATTTTCCAAATTTTTTAATAGAACGCGTCCCCAACATCCCCCCAAATCAGCATTCTCATAACTTTAACAATCGAGGAAAAGGCCCAACCCCCACTAATATTTTCAACATGGACTGCCACCATATCCATGTAGTATTTGTAAAAAAAAGGAATTCCCAATGCTTATCTTTGGGAAACTAAAAATGCCCTTTTTCAATCAACATCAATTGAGAAAAAACCCCATTTACATATGACCATTTTTTGGCTACTAACACTGTTTCTCAGAGCTGGGAGAACCCCGTTAGAAGTCAACAAATTTTCCTAATCAGAGACAAACCCCCTTTTCTACTGAGGCCTCTGGCCCAGCATTTTTACAAATAAAGGCCCGGGAACACATCTCATCATTCCCAAGCCTAGCTAACCTTGGAAAATTTACCAAAAAAAGAACAATGTAAATATTTTTTTGGGATACTGGATCCACTCAAATTTTTTAATTTCTGCAGATATTGTAAATAAACTTAAAACCCCACAACAAACAACCGGGCCCTTTGTACATTTTAACCCAAAAACCCATGGAATTTTAAATTAAACAAACTATCCCTTTTTATTTAACAATTGACAGGTAGAGAGACACATAAACGTATAAAATTAGTAGTAGTCTACCTTATATTTTTCCCCTTTAGGATTTACCAAAATTTAGTCAATATAAATTTGTTATTGATTGTGAACAAAACCCAAATTACTACAAAATGGACAAATCATTGTAAATAATCAGAATCCACTCACAAAAACAAATTTCATTACATAAAACAGGAAGAGTTAGTCAATATCTCAGAGGAATTTTTCCCCCTTTTTGACTGTTAAAGAAACTACCCCCAGCCCTTATACAATTTCCCCTTTGGGGAATATCCATTTTTTTTCTAAAAATAAGTATGATGTGGAAAAAATAAGAATGGAACCCCTAGAATTAATTTAACATCAGCCCTCCCAATTTCTAAAGCGAGCTTTAGAACTTAAAGCCACTTCAGAACCCGAAAATTAATAAACAAAAAAAATTTTTTAGCTGCAGGTTTAATTAAAGAACCCAAAATAGTTGTTATTCTTCCCTATTACTTTAGCTTTATAAGAGAAATGAAAAAAAAAAAAGCCGGGATTATGTATTAACTTTAGAAAACTTAATGCAATTTGAAGACAGATGCAGAACCATTACCTCGAATAGACCCCCGGGGTTAGAAAAAATTGAATAGTGCTAAATTTTTTTTTTTTACGCTGGATTTGACAAGGGGTCGGCACATTCCTCTGCATGATAAAAAATAAAAAAAAAATTAGTTTTTTATTACAACTGAAGGTTTATAGGGTTTCAAGTTTTTCCTTTTGGTTTTCGAAATGCCCGCAATTTTAATCGAAATTATTCGAAAAATGTCCCCATTTCGATGATATAGTTATTTTTTCAAATTTTTTTGGAAGAACATTATGCCTTTTTAAAAAAAAAATTTTCCCAAAATTTTAGGGGAAAGAAAAACTTTAAAATTTAAAAATGTTCAAAATGTTTTTTTAAAAAAAAATAAGATAAATTTTTTAGGCTATGAAATTAAAGAAGGTTGCATTACCCTGAAATCAAAATATTGAAACTTTTAAAAAAAAATTAAAAACCCCCCCAAAAATGTTAAACAACTTCAAATTTTCCCCTTGGTTCTGAAAAATGTTTAAAACAAATTCATTGATTCCAAATCCCAAAAAATTAGAAAACCCTTTTTAAACCAACTACTAAAGAAAGATAAACAAGGGGATTGTACTGCTGAATGTAAAAACAGCATTTGAATTGTTAAAAAATAAATTAATAACAAAAACCTGTATTAAAAAATTATATGCCCCCAAATTACCTCTACATGTTTTTTGACCCCCTGCTGAACGCTTTTGGGAGCTTTTTTAAACATCCTGATAATTCTGGAAATTTTCACCCAGTATCTTTATCATTCTAGAACTTTACGTGATTATGAAAAAATTATTGTATCACAAAATTTGGGAAAATTTTCCATAGTAGATCCCTTTTGATAAGTTTTTTTAAATTATTTACATGGTAAAATAAATCCACACTGTCATGCTGCTCTTGTTTGGGGAAAAAATTTAACAATTTAAGGGGAGATTATTTCTTGGTCTTAAAATTTAACCGTTTGATTATGAAGTAAAAAAATTTAAAAGGGGCTAATAATGTTGAAGCTTTTAATTTTTATCAAGACATCCCCAAATTTCTCAAAATATATCCAACACTCTGGGACATTTATTTTAATTAAGTGGGGATAAAACCCATCAAAAAATTTTGGGTAATGTAGATGATCCTAAATTTTAAGAAAAATTGGGTGATGCCCCTGTTCTTAAAAAAAAAAACTGTTTAAAAAATTTTTGAAACCCTTTTCATTAAGAAGAAAAAAATTTTTCAAAATGCTCATGAACAATTTGGGGCACCTTTACCCCAAAAAAAAAATTTAATTACCTCAATATTATTTACCCATATTAATTTAGATATTTCAAAATTTGTTAAACATTATAATGTATGTCAATTAAAAAAAAAAGAAAAGGCAAAAAGATTTGGTCTTTTTCAGACTGTACCACCCACAGATCAACCTTTTGAGTATATCTCGTTGGGTACTGTTGGTGGATTCAATTTTTATAATTCTACAAAAAAAATTTTTCCACTTAGTAATTGATCATGCAACTCGTTTTTGGGGTTTTGTTTAAAAGGGAAAAAAACAGAAACCTATGCAAATTGTTTAAAACAACTTTTCCAAATTCAAATACCTATTAAACTGTTAACTGATAGAAATGGTGCTTTTACTTCCTCCGATTCAAACGCTTTTAAGAAATTATAATGTTAAACAGTTATTAACTACTTTCATCATCCCCAGACAAATGGAAAAAGTGAACGGGAAATCAGTCTATTGTAACTAAATTAAGATGTAAAATAAATTACCCCCCACCCAAAAAATCCTTTTGGGCCAAAAAATTTAGAAACAAGTAATCAATGAATATAACTTTTAAATCCTCATTCAGGGCACAAAATTCCCCCCCCCTTTTTATTTGTTATTTAGCACTTTAACATATACACCTCCCCTTACCCCCAAAAATCTTTACCCCCCCAAATTGAAGAAGCCGTAAAAGAAACTAAAGAGAACACCATAAAAAAAACCATGAGAAAAAAAAAAATTAAATATGATGACGTTTCATTGATTCTCCTTTTTAACCGGGTGACATAGTAATTTATGAAGAATTCAAAAATCCCAAAACGAAGGAAATTATCCCCAATTTTTCAGGCCCCTACGAAATAGTACAAAAATTGTCAGATTCAATTATGAAATAACTGCCTAACCCTTAACTAAAAAAACTACTGAAATTGTCCACGTTTAAAAAATTGAGAACTTATTTTTCCTCCCCAAGAATTGAAATTAAGTCATGAATAAAATTTCACCAAATTAAAAAAACCCCCACACCTACAAATAAATTTTCCTTTTTTCCCTCTTTTTGGTGGATCCCCTTTTCCCCCTTTTGAGATATTTTTTTTCTTTTTTAAAAGTTGTTGGGAAATATCACAATAAGAAATGATTACAGATCTTAAATGTGGGGGAAACATGGGTCCATCTTCCAATCCATTTCCGGGGTTTTTCCGTTTTCATCTCGGTATACTGTTTCCCCGTTTTGGGAAATGTATGCTCTTGGATGGAAACAGGGAAAAAGTCTGAATTACATTCCCCCCAATAGGGCTCAGATTATTAAGTTTACTTTTTGACTAAGAAGTCAAATTTTTTTATTATTATTTTTGGGGAAAAAAATTTAATGTTTCCCCCTGATGTTTTTCACTGATGATATTTTTTATATTTTTTGGGTACAATTATTTTGAATCTTATTTTATTTTCATTCCATTTACAAGTGTTTTTATTTTTTTTTTGATATTGTGTATTTTAAGATATAATGTTTAGTGGTGTGAACATTATTACATCAGTTTAAAAACCCCAAAAAAAAAATGGAACATTATTACATCAGTTACTCAAGAAAATGTGAAAATTTTGAACGATACTTTTTGGGTTTTTCCAAATTTGAATTTTTTTATGTTTTGAATGTTACTTTTTGGGTACCCATATTTTAAATTTACCGGTATTTTTTTTTTTATATTTTTCTATCATCTAATGTCTGTGTTGAAGATCATGCTATGTATGTCATTACCGGCAAGTGCAGGAAGTTTTAAAAATTTAAAAATTTTTTCAAAATTTTTAAAATTTTAAATTTTCCCCGAAGATACGGGCCTTGTCCCAAAGGGGCCCCGGCGCAAATATCGCGTCTTCGGAGGGGAAATGTAATAATTCCCCCCAACATACTTTTAATTAACTCTTTTTAAAAGATCTATAAATCATCTTTTAATTTTAGGTTTAAAAAAAAAACGTTGTAATTTAATCGTAATCCTTAAAAACCGATTTCCCTATCTCGCGCATTTTAGCCAATCAGATGCCCCAAAAAAAACGGGCCCATTCCCAAAAGTAATCGCGCTCTCTTTCTTGCTTGCCGTCACGTTAGATTTTGGGAAATACTTGCTGCTTTTTTTCTTTGTGTTGTGTCCCCCAAAAAAAGCCGCTGTCTAATTAATGGGAAAAATAGAAAAAGTAATTTGGTTTAATCTTCTTTATGCGTGCTCCAATAATAAAAAGGGGGTAAATATTCTGAAGACGTCATTACTAAATCAAAATTGATAATCTTCCACTCCGCGCCAACACTACTTAATCTATATACATATATATATATATATATATATATATATATATATATTATTTATTAATTTATTTTTTTATTCCTCTCCTTGTGACATTCATTATTGTTCTATTTTTCTTAGAATGTGTTAATAATAATTATTATTATTATTATTACACATTTTTTCTTTGCGCTCTAAAGATTTGAGTATATAAAGAAGATCGTTTCAGGTCATTTCATTTCAAATATTAATACTGAATATCAATTGGGCAAAGAAAACATATATGTTTTGGTTCGCTTTACCGAATCCAAAACCGTCGAAATTCTTCTCGGCGAAAAAGGTGGTGACATGTTAAAGTTTACACCCGGTCTTTGGTACGAGTTTTTAAAATTTAGGCGTGGGCTTTCCACGCTCTTGAAAGATTCTCTCATGGTGGCTTCCGAAGGTGATAAAATGAAATTACAAACTACAGACGGCAGCACTTGTCTGTTGGGGCGGTAGGAATTGGATTTCCTTTTGGAATGGGATGGAGAAATAATGCACGACATTTCATTGTTGTACGTGGAACGAATTTTTTATGACTTGTAACTGGAAAAACTTAAAGAAATTCAAAAAGACGAAAGATTTAATGCACGTGTCGACTGGGCATATGAACTCATAGAGCAAATGATGGAAATGTTGGTGAAAACCAAAAGTGTTCCCGAGGACAATTTAGAGTACCATTATCGTGTGGCCAAGGGAATTCACACTTTAGATTTTGAACAATTGGCCGACGAGATGGTAAAGAAAAAATTGGAAGGTGCCTGATATATGGATGAAAAAATGAGAAAAGAAATGGATATGGGTGATCATGTTTTATTTAAGGTGCGGCTACTTATGGATGAGCATTATAACTAAATGTTTGAACAGATAGTCTCACACCTGGATACATGTTTTGTAATTTTTGCAACTTTCTTAAGCTCCACTTTGCCAGACGATTAAATATTTATATATATATATGACATGATTTTTGGAGTCAGAAACAGACCTAGTTTTAAAAAAGGTCTTTATTCTAGAATGAATACATCTCTTCTGACTTTCAGAGAGAGAGAAAAAGAACGCCACCGAAAATCATAAGTGTGTTAAACACTTAAAACACCGATCACGGTATTCATGAGTGCTCTTGAAAGTTAATGCTAACATATAGGGCTATTAAATATAACGATCTGGAATTAGACATGTTTATTGGCTAGGCCATATGTTCGGAAGAAATAAATGGGTGATTAGTTTGATACTTGACAAGGTGAGGAGAAAATAAAAGTGGAGTGCTATATATATATATATTTTAGTAATTTATAAAGAACTACTTGGCAGCTCTAAACTTATTTCTCAGTTTCCTTGCAACTTCAATTTCAATTGCTGTATTGAAAGCACTCATAATCATGGCTTCTTCCTTGAAAACTTTAACCTTCGAATTGGAAAAAAACATTATCTCAGGTATGCTCCAAGAAAATACCTCAAATTTGTCGTGTTATAGACGAAGATTGGAGCGTTTAGCGGGTATATTGAAATTTCAAGAACTCTTGAAACTGTATCCCATTCCCTTCAAGGTGGTACTGAATGAACATGGATTTCACACTTCGGACTGCATCTACAGTAGGGAAGACTGCACCGAAGGACCAATTTTTGATTGTTTTTT
>BMAV01001312.1:77892-135631 GCA_019973955.1 Trichonephila inaurata madagascariensis | reverse complement strand
GGGGGGGGCAATTTGCTTCTATTTGATACCCATGATTCTTGATTGTAGCTCCAGCTCGATGTCTCATGAGAAAGTAAACCTTCTTAGTACCATCATGCAAATTTTACACCATTTTTCTTGAACCGTTTTTCAAAATTTGAATGCCGTTTTTCTAAGGCTCGTTTTAATAAATCGAAAGCACAGAAGTCCATTTGAAAAGCTTAGGGTGATTTTACACGTATTTCGTCATATGGGATACACTTTATTGCAGTTTCTTTCTTTGCTAAATAAGCAGCAATTGACTTAGATGTGTGACTAGAGTAGCGATACTCAACCTGCGGCCCGCGGGCCCAATGTGGCTCACCAGATCTGTCTGAGTGGCCCGGTCCTGGCTCGTTGCATTGACGAATTCAATTATTTAAGAACAATGCATTAAAAATTTAGCGAGAAATTCTACCAATCAAAAATCAAATACATCAATTTTGTTTATCGATGTCGTACTGGTACAAATTGAGAGATAACTTTTTTTTTTCTTTTTGTACTTGTAACGGCTATAAATATTTAATAACAGTAGAGTAGTCACCCTTTATGGGTGAAACTAATTCTTAATTAAACTTCATATCTTCCAAGCAAAAAGGACATATGTTGTTTCAAAACCATTTGGATCTTGACTATTTCGTAAAGGTAAGCAAACATGGATCAATAACTTGTTTGATTTGTCGTGAAAATATTATATTTAAAAATATAATTTTGCTCGTCACTATACCACTAGTAGTACATGTCTTTCAGTGGCTTTTTTCTTGAGGATCTCTTTCAAGACGAGATAAATGGGCTTCCTTAAAAAATTTTGTCGGTGGTATGTCACAAAATGCAGAGGTAACAAAAGTTGCCTATAAAGCATTATATATAGATAAACATATGCAATTGTTAAGGCTGTCTTCGGTAAAAGTACAAGGGCTCTAACTAAACGCGAAGCACATTTTCAGACAGAAAAATTACCCAATTTCCATGGAAATTTGCAATATTATAACTTGTACCTTTGTTAACAATATAGTGTTTTTAAGAATTTCAAAATATTCCGTGAATACTTTCTTTTTTGTTTTAATACGTGAAGGTAAAGCCCATTTAACATTACAGTATAGGATAAAAATTGCGAAACACATTTTATACCAGAAAAAATGAATCAACTCGGTTAAAAATGGGAAGTATGATAAAAAAATGCTGCTCTCTAAAGGATAGTGAAGCCAGAATATCATATTAATTTTTCATTTCTTTTATATCTGAAAAAAATTTCTAAATTCGAGTCATTTTCTTTAACTTTAACCGAAAACAGCCTTTAGATAAATATATGAATTGATACAGAGATTGTTAGTGTTCTTTAAATTCTTTCTATGTACTCTTTTATCAATTCAATTATTTGTTAAAATTTTATTTTTATTAAAATCAAAAAGTATTTGAATAAATTTGAAACAGAAATATACACAAAGAAATCAACTAATTTTAAATAAATAATACTGCAATTACAGTGGGGAATTCAGTAAAAACCCTTTGCTGCCATTATGAACTTGATAAATTAATATTTGAAATAAAGATAAGTGAGGCTTTGTCAAAAGAAAAAATCAAATTGCCAAAGTTCATAACAGTTTTGTTTTTATGACAGTAGAATGCAAACAAGCGACTAGGGATAATTGATAAAAAGAAATCGAAGTTACCCCATAACTGGGTAAAAAATGTATAAAACCTATTTTTTGTGAGTTGAGTTGGATACAGTTTAGTATAATTTTAAAATAAAATCCAAAACTATAAGTTTTAATATTCTGATTAATTTTTCTCATTTTAAATGTCTTTGAACTTATAGCTCCCCACCCCTTAATCCTCGTGTTGCGGTCCTCTTGAAATAATTGCCATACGTATGTGGCTCGGTGGGAAAAAAAGGTTGAGTACCCCTGGACTAGAGTCTTTGTCCATATGAAGCTCAACTTTATCAATGTCCTTTCCATATAAGGTTGGAATTTCCTTTTCAAAAATTGATTCTAGTATATTCTGCTGATAGTAGAGTGAATTAATTTTGGCCCTACTTCAGACTTTTTTTATTTTCAATCTGCCGTTGTTAGGAAATCCTGCAACTCTATCATGAATCCCCTTGGGAACTTTACTGTACACTGACGAAGCCATTCCGCACGGTCATTCCCATCAATTGAGCAATAGAAAATTGATCTTCTTTTACACTGGCGTAGAAAATTCTGAGTGGGCCCTGTATCAAAATTCCTTCGGGGCTCTTTTTTGGATATGATTACCCTGTTAGTGGTACGGGCAGTAGATACACATGTTGGGGTCCCTGTTGCGTGGGGGGGGGGGCATATAATTGATACGGTGGTAGCAACGCCCCTGTTCTCTTATTACAGTCACTTAAATATACCCATGCTTCATCGAATGTTACCACAAATTTCTATTTTTAAGCAGCAAGATATTTTTTTATGTAATTTTCTACAATTTGCTTTTTTTGCAGCAATATGTTTTTAAAAAAGGAGACCAACTTTAGGTTTAAACATCTTTTTCAACTTTAAATCTTTATGAATGATTTCAATTGCAGTGTCGGAAGACATTCCTAATTTTGATGCAATGAATCTTTGAGTCGGCGGATTTCCCTTTATTATCAGAGGCTTCACTTTCTTGATACTTGCCAGCGTTTGAACACTCTTAGGGTGAAGCTTCGTCACCATGTTTTCATTTTTACTTTCAGCTAGACGTTTTTTTCTCTTTCAAATTTAATAAATTATGAATACCTTTTACTGAAATGCAATATTGAGATTTTTACACCGCTTTATAATTTGTTGATACAAATATTTCTCCTCGGAAAGCGCACAGTTACGTAACCTTCGAGCCATCTATCAATTTTATAGGCACCATTTTTAAAATAAAAAAATCCTTTATTTTACATTCCAATCAAAAGAAAAAATTAGTATACGATTATTCTGGAGTTGCCAAAGTTTTATCTCACAACGCAAAATAGAAAATGAATTATAAAATCGTTTTTCCTTGAAGTGTGAACGACCTTTTGTATTGGCTGTGGTCAGCAGTCCTTGCCCTAGACAAAAATAGATAACCGGAAATGTTCATCACAACAAAATTATATATTATTAGCATTGCCGTAGCTAGTGATGAATGGGCCTCGTATCAAAACTGTTTCAGGGTCCCTTTATAGAAATGAAAGCCTTGTTAGTGGTACTGTAGTTACACATGTTGGGGCCCCTGTAGCTTGGGGGCCTCGCATCATTGATACGGCTGATATGGCGGTAGTTACGCCCCTGATTATTAGCTTAACCAATTAAACAGTTTCTCAACCATGGATTCTTTCAGTATTAAAAGGTAGATACTGCTTAAGAAGAACTTAGAAGCAAACATACTCACATTAGGATCCCAAAAAAGACATGTACCATTCTGCGTGAATCAATAATTTATGACATTCCATTGACATATTTGAATGTAAATGCTTCTTCCAATAGTTATCTGTAAAAATCAGCAGAATTCATTTCTATCACATCGAACATTATTATTATTTTACATTCTGCATTTTTGATAAAAAAAAAATTATGCCGAATATTTTTTACCTTTAATTTACCTTACGCATCATACAAGAGTATTTACAGTGTTCTATAAGAAATAGTCGCAATTTTATGATCTTTGTAAGAAATCAATTACATAAGAACTTACTTTTTTAAACCATAAATAATCTCTAGTTCAAATTGAAAATTTTAATGTGAAATCATATGGAATGCGTATTATTTTCTTATGTTTAAGTTTACTAATTCCTGATCGATTTTTTGCGTATACGCTGCAAACTGTAAGTTTAGTCAATAGTCATTTCCTTTCTGGTTAGGAGCTAACTGTCTATGATGACAAATTTGAAGTTATATATTTTTTTAAATTAGTGTAAATTATTTCCTGAAAATATTTCTGTATATGAGAGTAAAGGATAATTTTTGCTTATGCATTTTTTTATATTTATTAGGGTTATTTTAATTAGTTAGGTTTATCTCATAACTGCATTAAACCAACTCGATGAATTCTTTTCTGAAAGATTTATGGATATCGTATTTTTGAAAACAGCAAAAAACGTGCCCATACATATATTTTCTGTATTGCTCTCAGACATTTAGATGGTTTTTATGAGCACACGGGTTTGAAAATTAGAATCATTTTACGATTAATAAAGGTTTTTTAACTGATTTAATATTCATGTTATGTAAAAAGAGAAGTAATTATGTATTTTACAAAATAAAAGAAGATTGTTATTCGACTAAAAAAAACCTGATGATGAGCATTTTACATGTTTGTAATGAATTTGAATTTCCGAGTTCTGGTTGTGTCATGCGGAGTTATCGAATTACAATCGATATTGAAATGGATACTGTAGCGAGATTTCTCTTTCTGAAACTAACATACGATAATAAATTGAATTGGTTTTTAAACGTTCTTGCGAGTAAAATCTTTAACCATTGAATAGATTCGTCACATGGATAAAGAGACTATAAAACCTTCTAAAAGTCTGAGAGGAAGGGACATTCAGAAATAAATGCTTTGGGATGAGTTTCATTTCCAAAAACATTATTTGTAAATTTGTGATAGGGCTTATATATACTTTAAACCGCGTAATTATTATTTTTTCTTTTTTTTCCTACAGAAATTCTATCAAGTTTTTTTAAGAAACTCCACAAACACAGTGAAATTTAATTTCAAAATGAATTACAAACGAAATCATAGAAATGAATAAAAGTTCTTAAAAGGTTCTACAAAAAGGTAAATTGTTATTCAAAAATTAGACAGAGCTTCTATGGTCATACGTCAGGATTTTAACTGTTCATTTGAGAATGTCTTTCCCAACAATACTTATATACTACCAAATTTACGATCCCTTGTAGCTAAGAAAATTCATAATATGCGTGAAACTGTTTTTATACGGGGAATAAAGAAAGCATCACAAATGCATAAAAAAAAATATACATAAACTCCATCAATAGTTATAAGACATATTGTTTGCAACATACTGAAAAAAATTTCTTTATGTGGTTAATTAAAATTTCATAAAAAAGGTCCCACGAAAAAAGTAAATGAAAACCTTACGATGTAGTTTGAAATTTGTTTCCCAAACAAGTAAAGAATTTTATTTACATGCAGGAACATTTTTAAATGTTTTACTTGCTCACATGAAATATTAGATACATGGAACTTTTCCAAAATGCACTTATAAAAACTATTCATCACAGCTAAGAATGAGGATTCTATTGCGGAAAACTGGTTAAAAATCATTTTCGTCAATTAAGGTTGCTACCTCACACGTGTTTACAATTGACGTCCTTTTCTTTTTCTTTTTTTTTTATGCGAGGCAATCGGTAATTAGTTTTTGGGACGACGGTTTATTGATTAGCCGCTTGTATATGCCATGGTATGCAGTCATCCAAGATCGAAATTCATTCAGGAATTTAAAATTTTTTTTTAAATTTATTATCCATTGCAAGAAAATGGTTTTCCAATTTGTTCCAAGGTTGAAGTCCTCCATAGTACAGTATGTCTAAGCAAAATGTAAAAAAAATTACGTCATTTTCATTTGTAAATGCTTTTAATGGGCCACTGAAAATCCGACGTACAGGTCTATCGAGGTTCAAAATCTTCACATTGGCTTAGTGAGGAATAGTGGGTGTCATTCCTGTCACATGATCGAGGTTAAAAAAATACGAGGTTTTAAAATTAAACCAAAAAAGTTCTATATTTTAGTCAATCAATCTCTAAACTTAGCACTGATGCCAAGAAAAACCTAAAAATCTCGTCAAAATAATTGATATTAGAGAATATTCGGGGATAGTGAGTGTTATGCTAATTATAATTTATCACGGAGGCTATGGTGGACAAATATCGTAAATTTGAGCCTCAGTCAAGTGACGAAAAGGACACCTAAGCTGGCACCCTCTCCAAACTACCACACCACGCCATTGGGAGGTTTTTGAGCTCTACAGATTTAAAGAGCATTCAACCCCCTCTAACCGGCCGATCTTCAGTGGCTCCAGGACTCGAACCCGCGACATGCTGGCCACGAGTTCGGGACCATAGTCACTAGGCTATCGTGTCCACAATATTCGGTGGATAATGTCCCCATTGCTCTACATCCCTTACAACTAACTGAAGAAAATAATCAAAAATTCAAAAATTATATTTGCATTCATTTAAATGTATTTTCTTATTAAAAAATAATCTCAGAAAAACAACATCACACTTATTTAAAACAATAAAATTAAAACAAGTTAGAATAATTAATATCATGTTTTCTAAACTGCAATTTAAATCTGGGTCTTTGAAGCTTTTCTTGAAAAATTTTTATAGAGTTATAATTTAAAACCTACTTCAGTGTGGGCTTCAAATAAATATAAAAAATTCATTAGCTTCTTTGTAAAATAAAGTAATTAAAACATTCAATAAAAAATGTATTCAAAATTTTATTTAGAGTAATATTTTAAATATTCTTAAATAAAATTTAGTTTTCTGAATAACGAGTCTCAATTTGGAAAATAAAATCTATAAAGAGGTTTGTTCGGTTTAAGTGATTCTTGAATTTGTTTTTCGATTTTGTAGCGAAAATTTTATGCATATTTGAAGTTGCTTCGTGGATGGAAGCTGACAAAGATGAGAATATTTCAGAAAGGAGGGGAAGTTTTACGCAAAATGTAAAGAACTACTGTGTAGAACTTTTTAGAGAATCCCGATCAATAGCTTACAAAATGAAGCAAAGACTTAGTGTAAAAATACCAATATAAAAAACAATCAATAGGAAAACTTTTTCGATTCATATCAAACGTTCTATCAACTTGCTTATCATCTAGGAAATGTAGTCGGTCCGAAAAGTGCTTGACAAGACCGTCATGAAAACAGACATCTAAAATCTGAAAAAAAAGGAAAAAAAATGAAGCCACATATTGTTTTCTTCGTTTGAAGCTCAAATGGTCTCGACAAGAATCGACTCGGAGAAACGTCGGACGGGAGATTGGGAATAAGGTTTATGTCATCAACTATTTTCCTCGTAAAAAATAAATAAATCCGTATTTTACATTTTAACTTCTTATGTAATATTTTTTTTTAGTTTTGGTTACAATGAGTGATAAGAAAAGAACTTTGACAAAACGCAGATGGGAACAGAGGTTGTTTTGAGAGATCTAAGGAAAGAGCCCACATATTTCAGCCGAAGGAATTTTGGAGGAAGATTGCACATGGAGTGGCTTGGAATATTCGCTAAAAGGTAGCCAAAACTAATTCTTCTATCATCAAAGATGACTTCCTTTGAGTATATTTAAATTTTAGAGAGTTATTTGTTCCCATTCATTTGAAGATATAAGCAAAATAAGCTTTTCCCCACGATTTGGTCTCTATTCAAAGATAACCAAGAACTGTGATTAAACCCACACACACAAAATCAAACAATTAATAGACTATTTATAAATGTTGCACGAGGGTTATTGGCATCGGATCGCGAAATTTCGAGTCACGATCAGGTAAAGAGCACCACATCTGGCTTAGCATCCCACTTCCGAAACTTCCACATCATCTCAATGAAAGGATCTCAACAGATTTAGCATGTTTCAACCTTTCTGCATGGCGCATTTTAGTGTTGTATTAGACCTCAAACCCACTACTCTTCAGAAGCAACACCTGTAATTATATTATAAAAGAAAAAAAAATGCGCTGTTGAATGTGTGTGTGTGCCTGTTATTCTATATCTTAACTGAAATTGAGATAATTTATATTCATCGGTCAATGATCGTATTTTCGAGCTTATTAGAAAACAGAGAGATAAAATTAATTAAAAATATTGCTTTCATTTCTGCATTAGTTCCTGTTGAAGTAAACTCCTTTTTAGGTAATGTTTTATGTTTATTTAAAGGACTTATACATGTTATTTCGCAACGTCTTTCTCTGAATCTGTAATAAAAATATCGTTATTGTTAATTATATTGTTTTTTCATTATTTCTAATTATTTGACTGAGTAATATTGTCTAAAATTTATTAACAATATATAATCGTAATTTTAAAAATTATTAAATCCTGAATGTAAAGATATGAATAATATGTATAATCAATATGGCTTTGTTCATATAAAGATGCAATTATGAATTAGCCTAATTTCTATTAGCAGGACCATCGTGAGATAAACTTCGAACTCATTTATAATGATTTCTATAAAATCTCAACTCAGTGGCTGTATGATAGCGTATCGCACTTCCACGCCACAAATTCGAAGTTCAAGACCCCGGACTGGGCAAGGTCGACTCGGCCTTTCATCCCAACAGAGGGTCGATAAATTAGTACTAAGCTTGCTTGGGAACTAAACACCGGGAGTTTTGCGTCAAAATGATCACCACACCGGAACATCTGCTCCTGCACCTTAGCACTTAAAGTCACGAAAACTAAGATGGGCACAGTAGGCCTTGGCCCTCATGGGCTGTTGCGCCACTGAGTTTAATTTTTCTGAAATCTCATGTAATTTCCTAGCAAAATGAACTTTCTAAAAGAGTTACATTTTTCCAGATTTATCACATTAAATATTTTATCGTTTATATGCAGAAGGACTCTTATAGTATCACCAGTTTCTATTGAAGAGATAATATCATAACAACAAACAGAAAAATCTCCCTTTCATGAGTTCAGTAACATCTTTATTGTTTTGAATAATCAGTATTATTTTATAATATGTGGTATTACAATCTGAAATGCAAGTCTATGAGAAACAAGAAATATCAAAGCCAGATTTATTAGAGAGGTCAATACATTGTATAAAGAAAAAATGATTGCAAATACGGTTTATTGAGAGACGATGAAGACTAAGAAATCAGTATTGAATTTTAGCTAGCGATAACTACTGCTGCATGCCTCTACATTGAATAAAAAAGGCTTTGATGTCAGGATGGGGTATGGCAGCTATGCTACCTCAGCACATATTGTTAAAATTGATCTTGTATCGAAGATGTTTGCGTATGCCAGACAGTCGTTCTCTAGTCATTGACCAGACGCATTTGATAAGTACTAGATCGGGAGAACATACAGACCAAGGCAGCAATGCAATCTGATGGGCAAAGAAATTTTGTTAAATGCGTGCCATTTGCGGTGGCACATTTTCCTGTTGAAATGTGACCGCTGGTAAGTTCTGATATTAACACAGAATAATGTTGCAAAACTATACTGATATAACGTCGGTCTATCTTTGCAATAGCAATGTTTACTAAGAGGTACAGGAGTGAAAAATCTAATCCTTCAGCAAACTATAATACCGGATACAAAACCAATATGGCGATGCATAAGGACTTTCTACAGTGTCTCCAGATTTTGTTACGACTTTCATGTTGTTGCAGTCAGAAGCATGATTCATCTATAGAGACAATGTCGTGCCAATCATTTGTCTATGCCCACCATTCATTGTACTATTGCAGTGCAAACGTCTGAAATAAAGATAAAGGTCTGAAATAGAAATTATCTCAGCAATAAATGTCTTACGGACATTCCATTGTGAAAGAACGAAGTTGAATGACATATGCGAACACAGATTCTTACGTAATAGATCGTATCTCATATGATACGGTTCCTAAAATGCCACAGAGCGATTCATCACTGCCATGGTCACAATTTCCCTATTATCACATGTAGTAGCACGAAGAGGTTGCTGCAATCGGTGTTGCTGGTTAGTCACTCCTTCTTACATCCATCGATTACAGATCCGCATCACTATTGCTTGGTTGCGTCCGACGTGATCACTGATTTCACGGAAGGATAACTCGCATTCTCTATAGATAACAATTTTACCTAGGTAGAACTCAAAAACATGTTCGAATGATGCTTGTATTCTTATTTGAAATGCACTGAAGTTGTTCATGCAAGACAATGATCAGAAAAGCAATTTTAGAGCTTCATAGCATTGAGTTCTCCATTTATGTCGCGCTTGTTGGCATTACAGATGCCCATGCTGTGCGTCTGATCTGAAATGCTAACTATTTATATGTTCAATTGCAGTATACGTGGAGAAAATTTCTCACGATTAGGATTCTTCCTTCATGATGTTGCATTTTAGGTGGACAGCATATAACCAACAACAAAATTTTCTTCTTGCGAATCTTGAATTGTTTGAGATATTTCAATGCAACTTCATGTTCTGTTTTCTTTTAACTTAAGTTCATATTAATTTTATCTGTACATTTATTGTTTAAAAAATTTTGTAAAAATTTTAAATGATATCCCATATTTGAAATAGCTTATCTTCACACTTTTTTTTTATATTTCTATAGATTTCATTGTTTACCCTTAAATTGCTTTTTGAAGTCATAATCCAGTACTACTAAACATGATATCTCTAACTTTTATCTCTCACTATATTCAAATCGCAGTAATCATAAGTTTGAGATGTGAGATAAGAGATTCTTCGAAGCTATTGTTAAGGCTTTTTTGGCCGCAAGCATGGCGTTTGAACTGGAACTACTATAGTCAAAAAAATTGACCCTTAATAACTTTCATAATTTTCAGCGTAATTAAACAAAATAGGGATAACTATTAACAGCATGAAAATAAATTCAATTATGATTTTAATGAGTTAACTTCATTAAATTAATTAGCATAGTTAAATAGTTTCTAAAATGCATTTTTTGTAAAAATGGATCGAAAATGGTCGCAATAGTTTATATACCAAATTTCATTCGAATTCCACCATTTTTTCCGGAAATACTTTGCAAAAATTATTCTATAGATAGTCATATACTATTCTACGAAAATTATGCATCCAATTTTACCGTTCAACACCGCGTAATCAATAGATCCATAATTCTGATTTGTTAACCAGACGACAGTCCCCTTAACTCCACAGTACCCTTTCGCATAAGGGTTAACTTTGAATGTTTTCAGAACTATTGGAGAAATTTGAATGAAATTTTGGATTCAAGATTTAAAAAGAGAGACAATTCATTTTCTTTGGAGCTGAATTTTAATTATTTATTTTATTCATATTTCTTTTTTCCAATTTTTTGTTTTTAAACTTGAAAATATATTGGAATCTACACTCATGTCCACAAAATTAAGTTCACAAACATAAAATCTGGGAAAACTGAACTATTTACTGTGTTGCCACGAAATTTGACTCAGAGACATATCATGTCAGAAAGAATGTAGCAAAAATATGGAAAAGATTTTAATTTTGGAAACTAGTTTGATATCATGGGGGAACACATCGAGTGCTGCTTGGCGCGATAAAGGAATCACACCAAACAGCGCTTGTTGTCGCTGGAATGGAATCCAAAATGGCGGTCTAGCGGTAACAAATCGTCAGGAAAATAATTTTAAAGAACTGTTTTGAAATACATTTAAATATAATTTAAATGAAGAATATAGGAAAAGATTGAGAATAACCGAAATCAATCAATAATGAATATCATTTTAATATAATTAGAAATAAATTTACTAATAGTAATATTATGCAGTATATACATAATAATAATCTTATAAAATAATTTTATAGTAATTATTATATATAATATTCATAAAATTTGATATATTGTAATAATTGTTATATATAATAATACTCATATAATGCAATTTAAAAGCAAATATAAGAAAGAATAAAAATCGTATTGTAAACCTCAAACATATTCAACAGAATAGGGATCCAGAGACCTCGAAGGTCAATTCCTATGACGAATATTCACTCCTTTATATAATTCATCAACAATGAGATTTCTGAGTGGCTGCGCATTATCGTCCATAAAAATGTAGTCCAGGCTCATAGCACCCAGAAAAACATCACATAGGCTTCCAGGATCTCATCTCTATAGCGCTGTGAGTTGACAGTACCCTCATCGAAAATATACAGTGGTGTACGACTGCCCAACATTATGACACCACACACAAGAATTCCTTCCTTGACACCAAATCTGTCGATTTTTGTTACGTAGGAGGGATGAAAGCGAGTTCCGTTTTCTCTCCAAGTGAAAACTCGACGAGAATCACTTTATCTGGTACATTTCGACTCATCGCGGAAAAGAACTCGCCCTCATTCTCGTGGGTCCACGACTGAACTTTCAGCTCCACAATATCCGATCTTTCCTGCTGGATGCAGTCAAAGAGACGCACCAGACTGGACACCGGGTGTAAAGGACAGTCTTTGCAAAACGGCTGTAGACTGTTTTCCTGGAAATTCTTCCATACACAGCAGAAAGGCCACGAGAAAGCTGAGGAGCCGTTGTCCACCTATGTCGTCATGTGCTTAATGCCAAGTAGCGATCCTGTGCAGATGTGTCAATGGTCCGTGGCAATCTTGGACGACCCTTCTGGTGACAGTATCACTTGTTTGGAATTGGTTCCATAACCGGGAGACTACTTTCGGGCCGCATGTTACCATAAAAACATCTCCGTTTGAGACTGGACAAATTTCATCAGTTTTACTGGAGGCAGTTTAAAATTATGACGAAAAATATGTTTGTGACCTTAATTTTGGACATGAGTAAACATAATTTAGCGCAAGAAGTTTTGGAAAATCTTTGAATTGAAAACTTTTTCTGCCTGAAAGTCCGAAACACTCATTTTACATTTAAGTACCCATTTTTAAGCTCTCATAACTCTGGAGTTTCTAAGTAGAATCTTATTAAGTTTGAAATTGGAGCTAATTTTAAGATACGAACTTTAATCCTATACTGGAAAGTTTCTTAATAGTTTATTACTAGTTAAGCCCATTATTTCATCAATTAATATCATACTTTAATTCGTTTTGAGCCAAAAACGATCCTGGAGAGACAACAGCAAAAAAAGTATACTAATAAGAGAGCTCTTGAGGCTTGCAATTTTTGAGAAAACATGTGTGAGCTCAGATGTTACGTACTAGTTTAATTACGCACATGTATTCATCCATATTCGCCATTTAAAATATATTCAAGAGTGAAGATAGCTTTTATTTAACATCTACGTGTACAATTGTCAAAAAGTTAGACTTATGCAATTTTCATCACACACACACAACTAGATAAAATAAATATAATTAACCTTATTATAATATACAGGGTTGTTTTTTTAAAGTACCCAAACTCGTTGAAAATGACCAAATTCGGTTAAAACTGGTATTTGTTTTTTATTTTGTGAATCGAGGGTTCTTTTGGTTTACAAAACATACTTTGTTTTGTTTCTACGTTACATAGAGGCCTAGTTACAATCAATTTTATAAAATTAGAAAAACCAGAAATGGGCATTTACATTGTTGCAAATTTATCATGGCGCGCGAATCTGATTACTCAAAATGTTATAAATGTACGTCTGTACCAGAAGTGGGCATTTACATTGTTGCAAATTTATCATGGCGCGAATCTGATTACTCAAAATGTTATAAATGTACTTCTGTAAAACATTTTGAACCTGATATTTATATTATTTTCTAGAGAATGTACTAAAGTATTTCTTATCGTATGAATGTTTTTGAGTTATGGCCTGTTATTTAAATAATGGTCTCATAAAGAATGTCTCATTTCTTATAATGTTTACTCAATCAGCTCTAAAATTTTCAAATTTAAATAACACATTAAAATTTTAGTACATTCACTAGATAAATGCATCTACTTTGTTTTAGTAATACTTTTACTGAAATAAGTTTACTTTTTTCTCTAATTTCTTTGAAATTTTTCAAAAATATTACTAAAATTTCACTTATAATTGTGATTTTTGTAAAATTTAGATAATATTTCTTAAATATTGTTATAATTAAATAATAGTATTTATTGGTATTGATTCCTAAAAAAACATTTATGATGTTTAAATATGCTATTTTTTAAAAGGTACTCCAAACGTTTTCGGATGCCTTAAACTGGCACTATTCAGGACCACCTGTAGCGATTTAACAACCGGTATGGTGATGGTCTAAGTTGGTATGGTGACTAAAAATGATATGAAAAATATAAGATTCCATGAAGAATCAATTAATTCCAAAAATTGCCGATAGGGGCATTAATGGCGCTGTTGCAGCTTACCAAACTTGGAATAATTATCAAACATGGATATGTAAGCAAAATCTAAATTTATGCTTTCATATGAGACAACAGCGCCAGTAATTTGGGTTGTAAAAAAAGTAGACACAGTTCCGAAGAATAGTGAGTGAGTTAGTGAATATGACGTCTAGCTATTCAGCTACTCTAGGGCTTTTGGCGACGAACCTCGTAATTTTGAACCATGGTCGAGTAATGAGGACGACACCTGAGCTAGCACCTCGTTCTCCTAACTTCCACACCCCTACTAACGGAAGGACGTTTGAGCCTCGACATATTTAATGTACATCAGCCCCCTTTACATGGCGGGTCTTCAACGGTACTAGATTCGAACTCATGACACGCCGGTCTCGAGTTCGTTACTTTCACCACCAGGCTACCGTGGCCCTTCCGAAGAATAGTAGTCTCAACTGAAGTGAATATAAACTCACATTACCAGAACGCGCTTTATTGGTAAAGCTGCATAAACTTGATCGCCCACAGTTCTTTATAAGCTTAGAACTCGTCGGAGGCTACGCAAGGGGTTTTATCGCTTAATGCTTTGAAAGAAATGATTAAGAAGTTCGAAGAAACAGAGTTACTGACAATTTCTTCTGGCAGAGGACGTAAACCTGTATTTGAAGAGACGATGACAGATGTTGTTACTGTAATCTTCGACGAATCATAGGGAATCATTGTTCGTACACATACCATAGACAGTGCAGAACATTCCTTGAAACATGTTGCGCACGACCGTAGAAAATATTGTGCAGATAATGCCCGGTGTTTCCGAGAACGGCGATAATGTTGAATATGGTCGAATCTTCCTCGCCAGGGAAGTGAATAAAATCTTAAGCATTTCAATGTTAACTTGTATGTTATTATTTACTTTTTTCTTTTTTTGTGTAACACTTCTGCATTGTATAGTGTTATAAATATCCCTGCTGGCGAATATTTTGGAGCTAAAATTTTTTTTCACAGTATCCTACTTCCCATGTCATCATTCATCTCCATGCCAAGTCTGGTGCCATTTCTTTTGTTACATCAAGCTACAGGTGACTCTGAAAAGTGTCAGTTTTAAAAAAATCCCCCTGTATGTGTAACGGATTGATTAACATTGTTTGTTAATCATTGTTTGTTGTTTAATTAATCCAGAACACACATTTTTAATTAATCCGCCCCCCCCCAATAAAAAACACTGTCATTATAAAACTTATTTTTCAGATTTGGATATACAGGAGTTCTCAAAATACGATACATGAGCAGTTAAAAAAAGGTATTAACTGTGCAAAGAGAAAATTCAAAGATCCTTCTCCTTATTCATTAACCAAAGAAAACCCGTTATGAGTATTAATACAAGAAGGACTCCCTAATAGTTTAGTATAAAGTGGGATAAGCGTTGTTTTAAAATTTTTTCGAAGAAAATTAACTATATGCTATAAGAGTACCGGAAAATATACGATTTGTTTCGATAAATAAAAATTATCACCTGTTGAAAAGAATTATTCATATATTTTTACTTAAAAAAAGAAATACAACCTTTTTTTTTTCTTAATTTTTTTTCTTTTCTTATACCATTAAACATCTATCCAATTTATCATCCATATATTTTCAACTGAACAAAAAATTATAATAATGATTTTTCCAAAAAAAATTAAAAAACATGAACAAAACCTTGTATCTCCCTATATTTTCATTCAATTAAAATGCATTTCAGATACGTTTCTATGTTTGACACAAGTAATTTATTACATCTTATATGTTTCGATCAAAGGTTTTTAAATATAAATCAGTGTATATTCTGGTGTATATTCTGTTATTCAAACATTTTCCAAGATTTACCTGAAATTTCACTTTGTTATATTTCAGTTTCCACTTCCCTAAAGGCTCAAAATCAGGAAAAAAATACCTTTAAGTTTCCATTATTAAATTAAGTATATTGCTTGTGTGAATAAAAAAAATTGAACTTTCGCATTGCTAAGTTAATAAGGAACAATACAACTTATCTGCACTATTAAAATTCGTGGGTAAACAAACGTATGTATGTCGATCGCTTTGTATGTGTATGTACATCTATTTTCTCACGAACCACACGACACAGAAATCGCCAAAGGTACCAAAAGATTGGGAATAATCCGAGGAATCCGTTTTTACCATTTATATTCTGATATTGCAATTAGTTAAAAAGATATTAATTAAAAATCTTTGTTTTACTCCTGCGTGTTGTTTCTTCCGCCAACTAGAATGAAAAACTGGGAGATGAGAATTTTATTTTTTACTCCCGACGTTTTTAAAACACGATCTAATTCTTTCAATGAGATTCAGACAAAAAAATAATTACTGAATCGGAAAGGTCATTTATTTCGCCACGATATGGTACAATTTATTTTACAAAATAATGATATTTTCTATTTTTTATGATTTTTTCTAAAATGAGTCAAAATTGATACGTTTTTATGAAAATGATTTCTAAATCGTTCCGTTTGCATTTTCTTTCGCGAAAATGAAATAATATTCTACACTAAAAAGGTTCATGCTTCTCTTTTAGAATCAGTCATTTGAAAAAATAAAATGTCAAAAACTTTTTTTTTACACTAGAAAAGAAGGTGCTCCTATAAATATTGAAAATTATCAGATTTGGCAAAATTGAATATCAAAAACTTTTTTTTCTTACGATTTTTCAAAAAATACTCAAAATTTTATTTAAATACTTAATAATTTCTTTATTTATAAAAATATTCTCACGAAACTTTTTTCCGTGTGTTGAACAATATTATCCGTAATCTATACAAATATTGAAAAAATTGCTTACAAATTACGGTTTTAAAAAAAAAGTTAAAAACTTAATAACTTCGTTATTAAAAAAATAATCTCCAGAAACTTTTTGTAATTATAAAAATATCTACTTTTTTCTCTTTTTTCAACATACAACTATTTTTTAAAAGGTACATTTTCGTTTCCGGAGGCTAAAAAGCTGCAAAGTGAGTGAGTGAATATTCCTATTGTTCCCTTTCTCGAGAGCTTTTGGTGACACTCCTCGACATTTTGAACCATGGTCAAGTGACGAGGATGAGACTTGAGCTGGCACAAACCTCTATTAACTACCATACCACACCAACGCTAGGACGTTTAAGCTCTCGACAGATTCAACGTGCAGCGCTCTTCTTAACAGTGGGTCTTCAGCGGTACCCAAAATTTTAAAAGGGCAGCAATAATTAATTGTGGGAAATTACCACGAAAATTTTGTAATGACGTTAATATAGAAATCACACACACACCAGGAAGGACTGATAGCGAGAGCGGAATTTTCATAACAATATGTTATGCATTCAAAAATGTTCGTGCAGAAACCTGTCTGACAAAGAAAAGAAGCGAAAAAATTTCGAAACATGTAATTTTGAGTTATACACTCGGTAAAAACTGTTTTTTGTGTTTGCATAACTTTTGTATAAGGATATTAGATTATAATTATCAGAATTTTATTTTTGAAAAACTCGATAAATGCGACCGATTAAACTGCCAATTCAACAAAACGACTCAGCAAAGAATTTGTTACTTCGAACTAATATACACGCGCGAATTGGGTACAATTCGTATCTTCAATCCTTTCTAAGAAAAATCGATTCATAAATTTAATTTTTATTTGTTAGTTATAAGATCTCTTTCTACATAGTTATCATCCAACTTTTTCCCAACCTTTCCCGACTTTTCGAAGGCTGTCTTTGTAGAACTCAAAAAATAGCCACAGTTTCACCTCTTGAATGACGTAATTTGTTCTGTAAAATCAACGATTGATTCCACAACGTGTTGGGTCACTTTTTTAGATAGGAAAAAAATCCAATATTGTTTTAAGTAGCAAATATTTTACATTTCATTACAGGATTACGTTATTTTACATTTATTTATTTATATTTAATATATTTATTTTATTACTTATTTTATTTCCGTTTGAGTCTTATCTTTATGTGAATGCAATATATTTCTTTTTTATATCCTGTACTAAGGGAAATAATTGTATGCATTTATAAAATATTTCTGATTTTTTTTTTAAACATACAATGTGAATATGATATGGATATACAGTGGACCACAAAAGTGTTCGTACACTTGCGATTTCCAATAAAATTTAATGTTTTCACAACTGGTAAAAATTAATATATCGGAATTGTAATTTTTTAATGATATCTGCAACTTGTTCTTAATGGAATGATATAATCAATTTTCTTAAGAATTTATAACTATTATTTTGTAAAATTAATAATCAAAAAGCTACTAAAAATTACGCCGCAAAAGTCTTCGTACACTTAACAAAAATCTCAACATAGCTTTAAATATTGTATTTCTTTCTTAATTTGGTACTTAGTATTATATCTTTTAGTGTCCAGTATATAGATTTAATCATTTTTTTTTTTTGTTTTTTTTGTAAATTTTGCATCGATTTTCCTCCATGCTTCTGTGGTTATTGTTTTTACTTCCAATTATGTGTTTATATGTCATGTTTTCCTTTTTTTAAATCAAATTATCACCAAATATGTTTTACTGGGCTAAATAAAGTCATTGAGAGGTGTTTTCAGATTTTGGGGACAGCTATAGATGCACCAGTGGAGTACAATGTGAGCAATGCGCTTCGCGTCATTATCCTGTTAAAAAATGAAGTCGTCTCCAATATCCAGATTTTGGGCGGATAATTTAAAATTTCTTTTTAAAATATTTAATTAGAGCTCATGCTTCATAATACCATCAAAAAATTACAAATTATCTAATTCTGAAGCCGATTTACACCTCCACGCAGGAACACTTCCACCTCCATGGTTCATTGATCCAACTAGATTTTGTAGGGATTAAGTTTCAGAAAATTCAAAATTGACAGAAAATTGATTGGGATGACAGAAAATTCAACATTTTTGGTTCTGATGGGCGCATAATAGTTTTTTAACGATAAAATGAGGAATTTTATCCCATGAATTTATGTGATACAAGAACTCCTCCATCTCCATGCTGAAGCATGGAGGTGGAGGTGTTCTTGCGTGGGGGTATAAATTGGCTACATGATTATGTAATTTGGTATTTTTTGATGGTATTGAGAATCATGAGCTCTATTTAAATATTTTAAAAGGAAATTTTAAATTATCCGCCCAAAATTTGGATATTAGAGACGATTTCATTTTTTAACAGGATAATGACGCCAAGCGCACTGCTCTCAATGTACGCCGCTGGTGCCTCTATAACTGTCCCCAAAATCTGAAAACACCTCTCAATCACTTTATTTAGACCAGTAGAACAAATATGGTGAGAATTTGATTTTAAAAAAAGGAAAACATGATATATAAACACATAAGGGAAAGTAAAAACAATAATCACAGAATCATGAAGGAAAACCAATGCAGAAATTAGAAAAAATTGATTAAATCTATACCAAAACATTTAAAAGTTGTTGTGGACACTAAAAGATATCCTACTAAATACCAAATTAAGAAAGAAATACAATATTTAAAGCTATGTTGAGATTTTAAGTGTACGAAGACTTTTGTGGCGTAATTTGTTAGTAGCTTTCTGAGTATTAATTTTTAAAAATAATATTTATATACTATTCTTAAAAAATTAATTATGTCATTCCTTTAAGAATAAGTTGCAGATAACATAAAAAAATTACAATTCTGATATATTAATTTTTATTTGTCGAAAACTTTAAATTTTATTGGAAATTATAAGTGTACGAACCCTTTTGTAGACCACTGTGTATGTGTTATTATTACATAAGGGTTTACTTTAACATGTTGAGAAAGTTTTGTTTTTGAAACGCATTCTGCATAAAAGTTCTTTAATTTTGTAAGTTAATTTAATAAAAAAAAAAGCTTGTTGATATATTCAAGGAGATTTAGTTTATGTGAGAGAGGTTTCCTCCCCCCACCCCCCTCCTGTTTTACCTTATTGGATAAATTGGAATTTAATGTAAGAGAAAACTGAATAAGTGATACGAGAGTAAAGTTTTAATTATTATTAAAAAACAATCTAGATAAATGTTTAATTTTTGCTATTCAAAAAACTTCTGTACATAGTCATCATCTGGAGAAATATATTTCTCTCTGCGTTTGACCTGCCGAAAGCCGTTATTGAAGAACTTGGCACATTGCGTCGAAAATAATTGTTCCAATTCTTGAGTCAAGCCAGTTGTGTTATCAAACTTTCGACCCCGTAATGGAGTTTGAGTTCTGCGAATCAGAAATAGTTGCTTGGGACACGATCGGTAAAATAGGGCAAACGTGCTAAAATTTAAGAGCCATATCTTTTTGATTCGTCAAACATACTTCGTGATGAATGAGCAGATGGATGGTCGTGGCAAGAAGACGAACAGCTTAGGTGATCATACCGGGCCATTTCTTGATCAGAGCTTCAGGCAATTTGCTCAGCATTGTGCAGTAATAGGCACTAGTAATGGTCTTATCCTTCTCTAGGTTATCTCTTAAGATATCTTCTCGGCAGTCTTTGAAACACAGACCCCGCAGATTTCTGTACATTAGCCTTCTTACGGAGCTGGTGAGAAATCACCATCCCCGTAATCTATAATCAAACAATCATCAATATCAATCAATATCAGTCAATATCATTATCATCCAAATACCAAAAGGACAATCGATATTTAGAGGATATTGATAGAATTAAGATAATCTATTGTTAGTATAGGTGACCAAAAAATTCATTTTCACATTACTCCAAAATATTTCTGGATAGATCGCGACGATAGGTCTTTCTCGATAGGTCGCGACGTATTTTGTTTTTCAAAAAAGAGTCAGTAATCGTGGAGCCAAGAATATTGTAACCTTTGATACGTGCAGCTTTTAGTGCGTAATTTTTAACACTGTGCCGCGTAATTAAGTACGATTCATTCATCACTGGAATATAGTTGCTCTTCAATCTAACAAGAGATCAAGTCCTCTGCTTCCTTCCCTGTGCCAGCATCGCCTGTGAGTGATGGCCTTTCACTTCTTTGATCATTGGGTTGAATTCTATACGTAGAATGGGTTATATCTGTTTCAAGATGGAAACTTCACCTCCTATCAGAACGGCTTAGAGTTACATTTCTATAACTTTCGCTTAGCCCAGTACTGAATTTACGATAATAAAGCCTATAATTGATGCTATTAAAACAAGTTAAATGCTTTGAAAAATTAAAAATTACAGAAAATAAAAAGAGAAGATTAATATTAAGTGTTACGGGGGGAGGGCTTCCGTGTCCAACATTGTGCGAAGGCCTTGTCTGACGGTTGGTTGGTTTCTCACAACAATGTCACATGAAAGGCTGTCACGTCTGTAAGCAGCTATCATTTCATCTTGGATTTCTTAGGCACTGAAATTTTTTTAATGAAAGGATTTAATCACATTGTAAGCTCTTATTATCTACATACTTCGCGTTTTTCTATCCACAGCCTCCGCAAAATAAAAACAAATTAACATGAGTAGCTGTAATTTACAACTTTATGCACGTATGTACCAATTAGTATGTAGAATAAATTTTGTTTAAATGTCTCGGCTATATTAATAATAATTAAAACTTTACGGTACCCCTGAGTGTATATATATACAGTGGGCCACAAAAGTGTTCGTACACTTGCAATTTCCTATAAAATTTAATGTTTTCTACTAATAAAAATTAATATTTCGGAATTTTAATTTTTTTATATCTGCAACTTGTTCTTAATGAAATGACATAATTAATTTTTTAAAAATAGTTTAACTATTATTATTAAAAATTAGTAATCAAAAAACTACTAAAAAATTACGCCACAAAAGTCTTTGTACACTACAAAAATCTCAACATAGCTTTAAATATTGTATTTTTTTTCTTAATTTAGTTCTTAGTTGGATATCTTTTAGTACACAGCAACTTTTAAACGTCTTGGTATAGATTTAATCAGTTTTTTGTAATTCCTCCATCGATTTTCCTCCATGCTTCTGTGACTACTGTTTTTACTTCCCATTATGTGTTTATATGTGTCATGTTTTCTTTTTAAAAAATCAAATTCTCACCAAATATGTTCTACAGGCTAAATAAAGTGATTGAGGAGGTGTTTTCAGAATTTAGGACAGTTATATAGACACCAGCGGTATACAGTGAGAGCAGTGCGCTTGGCGTCATTATCCTGTTAAAAAATGAAGTCATTTCCAATATATCCAAATTTTTATACCAAATATATAAAAGTTCTCTGTAAAATATTTAAATAGAACTCATGCTTCGTAATACCATAAAAAAATACCAAATTATCTAATATTGAAGCCGATTTACACCCCCACGCAGGAACACTTCCACCTCCATGGCTTATTGATCCAACTAGATTCTTGGGATTAAGTTTCAGAAAATTCAAAATTCACAGCAAATTGATTGGAATGACAGAAAATTCAACATTTTGGGTTTCGATGGGCACATAATAGTTTGTAAATGATAAAATGAGGAATTTTATCCCATGAATTAATGTGGAACAAGCATGGAGGTGGGGGTGTTCTTGTGTGGGGGTGTAAATCGGCCTCAGAATTGGGTAATTTGATATTTTAATGGTATTGAGAATCATGAGCTCTATTTAAATATTTTAAAATGAAATTTCAAATTATACGTCCAAAATTTTGATATTGGAGATTACTTCATTTTTTAAAAGGATAATGACGCCAAGCGCACTGCTCTCAATGTACGCCGCTGGTGTCTCTATAACTGTCCTAAATTCTGAAAACACCTCCTCAATCACTTTATTTAGCCCTGTAGAACATATTTGGTGAGAATTTGATTTTTAAAAAAGAAAACAGAACATATAAACACATAATGGGAAGTAAAAACAGTAGTCACAGAAGCATGTTGGAAAATCGATGCAGAAATTACAAAAAAACTGATTAAATCTATACCAAGACGTTTAAAAGTTGTGGACACTAAAAGATATCATATTAAGAACTATAAATTAAGAAAAAAATACAATATTTAAAGCTATGTTGAGATTTTTGTAAAAGTGTACGAAGACTTTTGTGGCGTAATTTTTTAGTAGTTTTTTTTTATTACTAATTTTTAAAAATAATAGTTATACTATTTTTTAAAAAATAATTATGTCGTTCCATTAGGAACAAGTTGAAGATATAAAAAAATTACAATTCTGAAATATTAATTTTTATTAGTAGAAAACATTAAATTTTATAGGAATTTGCAAGTGTACGAACACTTTTGTGGCCCACTGTATATGTACTAAATTGCCATAAATCTAATAAAACAAAGCAATGAATAGAAATATAACAAGACAGTATAGGTAAAAAATAAGATAGTTTCGGCAGTAATTGTAAGGTGTTAAACATAGTCTAAAGGACAGCCAACGCTCCCCAATATTTGCCTATACCACTGGACTGCAAGGAAAAGAAAATAGTGTAAGAATGTCTTAATATTAAAGATAATAATAATAAAACTAGAAGAATATTACTAGAATACTAAAACTAAGTTACTAATGCCAAATACTAAGGAAGAAATAAATCTATCTGAAAAAGCCAGAAAATTAAATATCTAAATAAAATAGTATTTTTTTAAGGCAAATTATATATATATATATATAACGAAACGTCATATATGTACAATATATTGAACTGAGTCGTATGAGGAGGTTCGATTCCTAATTTCACTATAAGATTATACTGTATAATAATGAGGGCATATGTACAAAATATTCAGTCATCATAAAACTCACAGTAAAAACGTGAGTCAGAAAGTGAAATACGAATTTTCAGGTGTACTTGTGTGTCATGATTTGAATTTACACAAAGCACTTTACGTAATAACCCTCGCGTTATTCTATAAAAATTAATGCAAATGCTTCAGTTAAAGAATCCAGGAAAAGTTAAAGTTCAATTATTATGATCTCGAGTTTCATGGCTCAGAGCGACATTCAAGTCGATTGACTGATTGATATTAATTAATGACGCACTCCACAGCAACGTGAGGGCTGACATTCAAATCGAACTGAGAATTGAAAGGAATAACTGACAGATAAGAAAAATGAATAAAGAAAAATAGAAATGTGCCTTCTTTGCATATCATTAATAAAAGATTTGCAGATACGAAATTTTATAAATTCTTCATGAATAATAATTTTCTCTAATTATAATTCAGGGATACTTTTTAATACTTAGGAAGTTAAAAGTAAAATTGTATTCTTAAAGATGTAGTTGTAAAAACTGATGTTCGCTCAAGTTTTATTTTATTACGTGAGTGTTTCTCTTTGGTGGAATAAATAAAAACCAAATTTGTTTAATTTTTTTTCATGTAAGCTTATTCATTCTTAGTGGTCAATCTCCTTTCATCAGAAATTTTTAATTCTAGATGCTAATTTTACTTTTATAATGACATTTTAATTTAAATTATTCAATCACTTTTTGAGTATTTACTCATTTTCGATGGTAATTATTTAATGCAAAAAGGATTTGGATTTGACTTTTTAAATGTCTTTAACATTCCATCGATGTATTATTTATTTCAGCAAAATTAAAACTGAATTTTTATTCATGGCAATAATATACCATTCTTTATTGGTAATTTAGAAATAAGAGATAACCGAACAATATATATATATATGTATATACTAATTTAAATGAATAAAATTAATTTTCTGATTAATGTATTTGACAAATTCATGTAATAAGTTGATGAGAGTAAAAATCGAAGTATATTTAATAGTTGAACTACTGAATTATCTGACTTAAAACTACTTCATAAATTATTCTTTAGTTATTTATTATGTTTTCTGAATAAAAATTATAGCTGTTATGCACTGGCGTAGCTACCTCTGAGGGAGCCCTGTATCACAATTCCTTCGAGGCCCTTTATTAGATATGGGAGCCCTGTTAGTGGGACTGTAGTTACACATGTTGGGGGCCCTGTATCATTGATACGGCTGATTCGGTGGTAGCTACGCCTCTGTGTTATGATTGTAAAGACATGGAAATATTTATCAATATCTATTTTCCTCTTTTTATCTGTATTCTTATCATTAAAGCTATAAAATTGATTTTAAATAAAACTATTTTCTTTTTTAGGTAATCCACTAATTTGCGATGTCGAACAGATGAATGTCTATCACGAACTTGAAAATCTGAATATTGAGATAGATGGAGAACCTAAGTGTACAAATGAACCTCCTCGACTGTAGTTTTATAATCGTTTTCATATTTCGAATAGATTTTCATCTTCATTAGAAAATGAAACGGGTATTTCTGGATATTTTCATACTTCTGCATCAGTATTACTGAATCAAATTGCGCGAAAAAGTATTCATCGAGTTTTTCTCAAGTGATTTATTTAAAGCATATTCATACATGGTTGTAAAATTTCTGTTTGTTGTTGTAAAAAATGTTCATTATAATTTCAGTGCACCTTTTAATTTTACATTGAAGATAACCATTTTATCTTGGTTCTGTAAGAAACGTATTTTTCATTTCATCTTTTATTTATTTCATTTAATTTATATTTCATGAATGATAGCATTTTCTTTACTTGTGATAAAAAAGACTCATTCTTGCCTAGTACTCGTATAATCTTTCACAAATTGTTTCAGAGTTTTAAGTAGAAAAATTACAATTTACAAATCAACAAGAGAAAGAAAATCGGGAACTGCCATATTTTAGGTGTAAGATAGTAAATGCAATTGTTTTTAAATATTCTTTTCAGAAAAAAAAAATCCTAAGAAATGAAAATTCTTCATAGATAATAGAAATTCAAAATAGTGTGTAGAGTCTTTAGTATTGTGGTGATGGTGGTAATTATATGGTATTATATTTATTGGAAAATTTTGTATAGTTCAAAATATTGAATAAAAATTGCTTTTATGATTAATTAGTCATAAAAATTAAAGCAATCAGAATTTGTTCTTCTATTTTCATCGTCATACATTGAATTTAATTTCTATCTCAGTTAATTTAATTTCAATCTTGATATTATTTAGAGAACAGCTTTTGATATGATTATATGAAGTAATGCAAATAAATTTTTTAACTCTAAAAAAAGAATTGTTAAATTATTCTGAGATTTTACAATTTTGATTAAATGTTGCAACTATTTAACTGTTAGGTGGTAGGCAGCTATAATTTATTTTTTGATATTTCATATTTCTGAAACCATTTTAGAATGCGAAACTGTATTATTTAATGACATGTTATGTCATGTATTTCAAAAATTTTGGAGAAAAACGAGGTTTTTTAAATTCAATTTTTTATTAATGCATACAAAAATCATTACTTTTTCTCCAAGAGAGAATAAATCCGTTTACTAGAGAAAAAAAAGATTACTTTATAAAAGTGCTATTAAGAACTTCGAACTTTAATTAGTTCCAAATTTTTTCTAGTAACAGAAAACTATTTCTTTTTTCAAATTTATTTACATCAGATAAATTTTAATGTTGATCATATTTTTTTTTAAAGAAATCGAAATATTTAGTTCATCTAAACATTTTACGTAAGCAATAATGCTGAAGAAGGATGTTACAGGGAGTTGAAGTATTTACTTTATAACTAAAAACGGTGAAGTGTATAATTCAATTATTTTATCTTCAAAAGTACACATTTACCAATACCATACACCTTAACATCCGGCGTATAACGTGCATATGTGGGCTTGTTATACGCTGGATATAAAAATGATAGCTTCACAAATTAAAAAGAGAATGAGCATAAAAAAATTAGACTTCTACGCAGATCGGAATAATGCTTATTTAAAAGAAATGATACACCTAATGAACTTAAAGGGTTGTAATTCTAGAAGTATGAGTAGTTTTTTCTAAAGCCTTTAATAAAAAAATCTCGACTAAATGACTTCAAAACATAAGAACATAGCACACGTACATTTCAGGTTTTCATCGTAAAACAACGAAACTTGGCCATCACTGAAGATTGTTCTGTTCGCTAGAGGGCGCGAAAGTCTCTTTACTGTTAATATGGAAGAGTCTAAATAACGGGGGGTTACAGTAATATAAAGATAGTTTTTAAGTCAATTCCTACTTAAATCAACAACGGAAAATTTTATTTTAGCTACTTTTTATTAAATAGTTACAATTAATATAAATATGTATATACATATGTCAGAATCACAACATTAAGTGGTAATTAGTTTTTTTAATTATCATTAAAGTATCGTATTGTCCTTTTAATTTCAGCCCAACTGAATGCTTTAACACGTGAGAAAAAAACCTTTTCGACACAAGTCGCCAAAAGGGTCGCTAAGTCGCCAACGTGGCTGTATTTGTAATTCCTTAAATAATTAGTTTGAATCAATTAATTTTTATTAATTATAATTAAATTATTGTTTTGTCATCCAAAATGATCCTGTATATAAAATTTCAGCTCAATTCAGCGCTTTAAAATGTATTTTATTAACGATTGAAAATCCCACCAAGATAAATAAATAAATATACAAATATATAAATAAATAAATATATAGAGACAGTGCGAGCTAATAGTGTGTAGGAATTGAAAAAGAAGTGCGCGCGTTATACAGCGAATACATCAAAAAACTAAAACATGCAGCTTGAAAGTGTAGGTGCACGTTATAAGCTGGATTTTGCGGAACGCATAGAGTTCAAGAATTTCTAACTTGCAATATGATACTTCATCTATAATTTGATTATAGTGCTTTTTTGTTTAATTCTAATCTGTTTTCATTGTTCTGCAGAAATTATGATCGTATAGTATGCACAAAAACTAAAATTCTCAAAATTTGTCGAAAAAATTTCATTGCATTTTATTTAAACTTTTTTTTAAGTAGATTCACTTTGGTTTCAAACTGTTTGTTGTTTATTTTATTAATATTGATCAACTAATTAGTTAATTTTGTAAACAGTATTCACTTATGATAAATATTTTTTATTGTAACAAGTTATATTATATTCTTACGTAGTTTTCTGTTTCGGAAAAACCGTTTAAGACGATTTTTTTTTTTTTTTTTTTTTTTGCAAAATTAAACACCAAACAAAAAATCAGGTAATAATCTCAATTCACAGATTAAATTCTTAAATATTTATTATTAATTTATTTATTACAAAATTATTATTCTAAATAGTGGTAAGTTTGCTACTATTAATAAATTATTGCTGGCATTTGGAAAACGTTTTTGATTGTTGTTGCTTTTTTTACGGCGCCCCGAAACAGAAAAGTACTTTTATTCTGTTTTATATTGTAAATATACATTTGTTATTTTCATTTTTCTCTCATTTTTGTTTTTAAAAATCGTTTTTATAAACTTATTCATTTATGTATTTGTTTCATCTACAAATTTATTTATGCTTTGTTACACATAATATTCTATAACCACATATATCGTACATATATGCAAATAATTTCTATACTTGAAAATATGAGTTCAGTTCAATATTAATTGCATATTTTTTTAATTTTTTATAAACAAAACAGTTTTATTACATCGAAGATTTCTTTTCTGTGTCGTTTAAGGTATCCGACTACGTTCGGAACCGTGATTTTAAAAAAAGTGCGTACACGTATAATTTTCATGATATTTAGTGTCACTTAGATTAGAATACATGTATAAAATTGTTTTATATAAGAATATTTTGACAAAAAAAATTATTTAAATACAATATTTCGGCAAAAAATTAACTTGGAATATTCTTTTTTCAAAATGTTCTCCTTTTGTGAAAAATGCTTCTATTATAATAATATTTCGCCTGTACATAGCTCAAATCTCTGTATAGAGGCTCAACTATCATTTTTGAAAAATTCACATTATTTTCAGAGTTACAACCAATTTAAATAATTATCAGCGTTTTTTTCTTAAAATTTCTTCCCTCTGCTGTCATAAAACATAGATATATAAACCCATTTCTAAATTATATATTTCAGAAATTCTAATTGAGCCTCTGTACAGAGGTCTAAGCTACATACAGGCAAAATATTATTATAATAGAAGCATTTTTCACGAAAGGAGAATATTTTGAAAATGGGTCATTCTATGTTCATTCTTTGTCAAAATATTGTACTTGAATAATTTTTTATTGTAATACTATTCTCAAAACAATTTTATATACATTTTCTAATCTAAGTGACACTAAATATCATAAATATATCCATTTACACGCTTTTGCAAAGTTCCGAACGTAGTCGGATACCTTAAAAGAGAAAAGTAACTATTTTTGGCACATTTTTTCAGAAAAAATCAATCATTAAAAATTCTTAAATTGTGTAGATTAGGGTGTCTTTTCACAAAGTTGGCAATTTTTTGTTTTTGTTTTTTTGTTTTTGTAACTACAAGCTGTCATCTAGCAGATTGGTTTCGATTGTTGCTCGCGAATAGCAAAATAATATAGCAACTTCAAAAAAATATATATATCACGGGACAATACAAATTATAACGCTCTTGAGCTTATAAACTATGAATTGAAATAAAGAAAGTAACAGATAAGAAAAAGGAAGAGAAAAAGGTTTACCTTCACTTAGAAGAGAAGTTCCTCGGCTGTGTAGAGACTCGGAAGGATGATAAATTCTCTTTGGTGGCATCGAAGAAAAATTAAAAACATTTCGTTTGGATTGCCGGATTTGTGCTAACATGCCTTCGACAGTTTCTACAATCACATCAGGACTTCCAGGCGTAGAACATTAGAACACACATTTCCATATACACTTCTCTACAGACTCTTCTAATCCACAACTGTTTTCTTCGAAATATCAATTTTGAAAGAAATGTGAATGTGAAATTTGAAATCATGGCTCAACTTTCATTCCACATATTCGCATCAAAATCTGAAGCAAATTTAACTCTAACTAGCAATTCCTTCGTACAGACCTTCTAATACGATAGGTATTCATTCATTTCTTTCGACAACCCCAAATATATCGTGACTCGATTCCTTTTGTAAACCAAACAGACAGCATTTTTCCTTACCATACATACGACATTTACAGCAATCAATCTTTGTCCATACGTTACTGTATCACGGGCAATTTTCCCTTTCGTTTCAAATCATGAAAAGAAACTACTAAATCACACTTCTCAGACAAAATGCTCATTATGATTTAAAGTAACAAACTTAAAAAAAAGAAACTGAAAAAAAAAAAAAATTTTTTTTTCAACGAAAAGCGGAACACTTGCGAATTTTAACACGTGAAGTAATTTTTCTTAAAAAAAGAATAATAAAATGGTTAATCTAAAAATCGTCTGTCTTTTTAAAAACATCGGCAATTTTTAAATAACAAATAGCAATCAAGTACAGAGAACACGTGACCTTTTCGAAATAAGTAGAATAAGAATATAAGACTGCACATTTCAAAGTATAAGGGTTACAAATTAAACCGTCTGCCAGAATGAAATCGTTATCACGCCTTGAAATCTAAATAAACATTGCCAAATCCAGACAAAACTATGAAAGTCAATTATTCTTACATTCAGACGCATTACACATTTTCTGTTTTCATATTCATAAATGATACTTTATTTTTTTACGTTATTTTTATTGTGTATGTAAAAAAACATTTAAGAGACCATTTTTGTAATTATTAAAAACAAAGAATTGGAAATGATTATAGTAGATATGGACAAATAAAAAATTCAATTAAACTAAATTTTCGCAATTTATTTTTATAATTTTTCTTTGCTCAAAGAGAAATATTTTAAAATCAACTTTTTGTTTTGGCATTAGTAGTTTAAATTTAGGTAGTTCTTAAGAACTTTAATTTGAAACTTTTATTTACATATGTATATTTATTTCAAATATTACAAATATACTGTCGCTAATAGTCCTTGTGTTGATTTTCAAAATGCTGTTAATACGCAATCAATCAATAAATAGTTTAATAACATACTATAAACAAGTAATATAAAAAAAAAATTTTAAGTCAATTCCTACTAAGATCAACAAAGAAAAATTTTATTTTACCTACTTTTTATTAAATAGTTACAATTAATATAAATATGTTTATACATATGACAGAATCACAACATTATAAGTTAGTAATTAATTTTTATTAATTGTCATCCAAAACAATCGTGTATATAAAATTTCAGTTCAACTGAATGCTTTAAAACGTGAGAAAAAAACCTTTTCAAGTCTTGACACAAGTCGCCAAAAGGGTCGCTAAGTCGCCAAAGTGGCTGCATTTGTTATTTTTTGAATAATTAGTTTTAATCAATTAATTTTTATTAATTATAATTAAATTATTGTATTGCCATCCAAAATAATCATGTATATTAAATTCCAGCTCAATTCAGCGCCTTAAAATGTATTTTATTAACAATTGAAAATTCCACCAAGATAAATAAATAAATAAACAAATAAATAAATATATAGAGAATGTGAGTTAATAGTAGAAATTGAAAAATCTTTTTATTCTGTTTTTAAAATTTAATTTTCTTGAATTTTCAGTATTTATCTAATATGATTTTTTTTTAAAAAAAAAACCTTTTTATAGCGTAAAAACATATGTAAATATACAAGTTCGGTTTATTACTTTATTGAATACTTCCGAGAACAGTGATGGAAGCGGCAGCCTAGTGGTTATGGTCACGAACACGTAGCCGGAGTGTCGCGAATTCGAGTCCTTGAGCCATTGAAGACCCACCATGTAGAAAGGGCTGATGCACGTTGAATCTGTCGAGCCTCAATTTCCTCTTGTTAGTGTGGTTGCTTCAAGAGGAGTGTGCCAGCTCAGGTGTCTTCCTCGTCATGTTACCTATGTTCAAAATTACGAGGTCCGTTGCCAACAGTGAGTTTATATTGTATAGAAATTTCACATTACATTCTCAGAATTAAATATTTTTACATCGTCTAACAGAGAAAGTAATTTTTTTCTGAAAGGCATTCTGTGTATGTATATTTTTATACGAGATTAAAATGGTGATAATTTTTATCTTCCACCTCTCTTTTAAAAAAAATTGTTAGATTAAAAATCGTTTTAAGTTATTTTAATTCAATAAAACAACTTTTTTTTTTCTTTGTGAACAAAAATTATACGATTTCTTAGCATTAACTTCAGCTTATATTTTTCATCTTCCGTGTAAATATATTGCAGTCTTCAACAACGAAAAGAAGTCAGTTTAAAAAAAATTGTATTTTATTTAAAGACTCAAATATAAAATACTTTGTTTCCGTAATTTGCAAAATCTCGAATATAAAAAGCAAAAGTAAGCAATTCGAGTGAGTGTTTATTAACATTGCTGTCTAAGGCAACTTGAGGGTTATTTGCGACAAATCTCATAATTTTGAATCTTTGTCAAATGACAAGGATGACACCCGCGCTGATACCCCCTTTCTTAGAACCACCACACTATGCCAACGGGAGGACTTTGAGCTACGACAGAGTTAACAGGCATCAGTCCCCTACACGGTGGGTCTTCAGTGGCACTAGAGTTCGAACTCATGACACGCCACCCACGAGCTCTTGACTATAACTACCAGGCTACCGCCAGCACTGTAATGAATTAGAAGACAGTGTCTTCGGTTTCATCGGGGGGGGGGGACCTTAATTCGCTTGTGTTCGAAATAGAGTTAGTATATTTAATCGAATTTTTCAATAAGTACTGAACGAGTGTTAAAGCTTCCAAACAAAACGGCAAAATTTCACCTTCGATTATGCAAGCCTACAACTTTTAATTCAGAGAAAAATGCTGTGTAAGCTCTGCTTATTTCCGTACTACTTGTTTATATACCTCAGTGACGTGTGTTCGTGTTCTTTATCTTTTTTCAACATTCCGCGAAATTTAAAAGAAAGCAGTTAAAATGAGTCATCTCCAATGTTTAGATAAAGGAATGAGGTAGCGAATCGTAAGGAGACTTGAACCACAGCAATATCAAATACGTGTTAGTAATTATATGAAATTCATTTCTAGATTGTAATTACAATCAAAAAAATTTTTAAAAATAACTATGTTTGACACTTTTAATACATACAAGATTTTTTCACATAAAAAGTGGAATTATGTTTTTTGATTTCTTGAAAAAAAAAGTTACTCACTCTGCAATATACAGATATTAAATTTGATACAACATCAAAGCAACTTTTTTTTTCACAAGAACCGTTAACTATATGGTGAAGGATATGCACAACTTTGTTTATCCTTATCTAAATTCAGAGATAACAATTCGCTAAAAACTTCTAAAGAGTTTAGAGATTTTTTTTCCCTTGATACGTATCTAGTCACGGATATTTGAAGTTACACCGAGCAAGTTTATTTAGTAGCTTCAGGTATTTCTAGTTTGTTTTTATACACAGACTTATGTAAATTTTTGCGTCTTGACACTTAGAAGCAGGAATTAAAACATTGAAGATTAAGAGACTTACTAATTATTGTTGCGGTGAAAGCTTCAAGCTGATATTTCTGCCCGAAACTAAAGTTCGCTAATTATAGCCAATATACGTATATATGCCAAGCAATATTGAACCGTAGTCAAGTGACGAGGTTTACATCTGAATTGCCACACCACACTTCTCCACATCTATTCACGCCAACCGGAACTTAAGAGATTACCTTTAAATAGTTTCCAATAATGTCGAATTCAAATTTTTCAAAAATTTTTTTTTGCACAAAACTTGTTTATTTAAGGACTATATCTTTTTGTGTAAACTGATATACGGGAGTGGATGATAAGCCTGGATTGAAGAAATTAGTCAGAAACTGAGATTTTTTTTTAAAGGAGGTAGCACTTAATTGTCCACCTACGCTTCATGCAGTGGCGGAACGGAGAATATTAGCCCCCCCCCCCCAGCTAAGTCAGGTTTTGGGCCCCAAGCCGGATCTTACAAAGGATTGCAAAACCACAACATAACATAGGCCAGTGATGGTGAACCTATGACCCGTGGGTCAGACACTGACCCCCACAAGCTTTTTAACTGACCCACTATTGCTAGGCAATCACTTGTTTGTTTACGCAGGTTTATTTAGATTTTCTAATTTGCGTGGATTATTTATATTCTATTTGAATTTTTTCAAACAAATTGACGCAAAAGCAATTTAAATGCTGTCTCTATAACCTTCAGTTTGATCATTACAGTTTCAAAGTTACGCACAAATGACAACAAATGTATACGGAAGTATGTAATATTTCAAACAAAGCAAAAATGTCTACAAAATATCAAATAAAGTGTATAATTTTACTCACATTTTGTTTGCTGAAAACAAATCGAAAACCAAAGAAAACAGTCGAAAAACCACATTTAAAGCACTTTCTTTGGATAAAATGTACTTTTGTAAGGTTATGTTCAGTTACGTTTGAAGAAAGAGACTTCCATAGTGCCCTTTTTTATCCGTGGAGCCAATTGAATCTTAAAGATGTTTAGCTTTAAAAATACAAATAATAATAATTCATTTAACTGTGGTGCATATGGGCATTAGTGACCCACGCAATAGTACTAAAAAAATGTGAACGAAATTTGACCCACGTCTCAAAAAGGTTCGCCATCCCTGACATAGGCTTTGGGTCACTAAGAACCCTGGGCTCCCTGCGATGCGGGGGTGTACGTCACGCTACTGGCTTCATGCCTTGGAGGGAAATCTCACAGCATGATCACATACATTCAGATATCCCACTGAGTGAATGTGAATTTTATGAACTATTCGGAAACTTGCATTTTTTACATGATTTTTTGGAATAGAAATTCCACTCAGAATACTCAAAAATTAAAAGATTAAAATTACTTGAGCACATGGTTAACGAAAAATGGTAAAAAAATAACATTTATCCTAAGCTTATCAAAGATGTAAAGATCCATAAATAACCTCACCTCTGTACTTTAAATTGAAAAAAGTTTCAAAAATTCTCAGCTTAAACTCGGAAAAACAAACGGCATATCTCTCGTACGCACACTTGCCTCCGATAGTCTGCGTACAGGCAATCATCTTGCGTGTTTATGCTATAATTACTATTAAAATCGCGCTTCAGAAAATCAATATATCTCTCTGTCACACACAGGAATTCTTCAAAATTTCCTTATTCAAACAGTAACAAAATTCACCTTAACATGGATAAACTAGAAAATAACCACCAAATCATTACCAGCCACCTCCACCAAAAGTCGTACACTTACAAAATAGTGTTTTTAAAGTCCTTTTATGGTAAAATAATTGCACTAAATCGTGTTTTTAAGTAATTATAAGCTTCTTTGATGCTTTATTTAGGATTTGAGATTTGAAAGTATGTGGGATTCCATGGCAGATAACAGAAAAGAGATCAATATATTTTATTGAAAGAAAAATCATCATAGGTCTTCAGAAAAGGGGAAAAAAAAGTGTTCATAAACTAAAAATCAACTAAAATTTTAACGTCCAAGCCAAGATCTGGTAGCCGTCTGCAGTGTCACTTCGAGAATCTTGCTTTGTAATTCGCTCTATAAAAATAAATGCACGACTAGAAGTTTCATAAGTTGCTAAAAGTGTTGCTGAGATGTTGCAAAAAAGTATGGCTTTAACTACTAGTCGAAAAAGGAAGACTATCATGGCAGAGTTGCATTTAAGAAGCCATTCATCTCTCGAGTGAACTGAGTTAAGAAAATGACTTTTGCAAAAACACCTAATAGGACACATAATTATTGGAAAAATGCAATATATATTTAACTGAAAGTAATTTTTGTATTTTTGGCATCAAAAAGGGCAAAAATATACCTACAAAAATTCCTGCACAGATCTTAAGGTATCTGACCCCGAAAATTGTGTGAATTTTTCCAAAAACTGATAAATTTTATTATGATTTTCTTTTATAGGCCATTTTAGTAGCCTTATAAAAATACCAAGTTTATTATTTTCCGTTCACTAGCACAAAAACTACAAGTGTTTTAGTAAAAGCAGATGCCATTACTTAAAGGAAGATGTACTTTAAAATGCGTTTTACTCGAAATGTCTTTTATTTATTTTTTTTTCCTTTAAGAAAATGCTCAAACGTGGACAACGATTGCTCTAAAAGTTTTGAAAATAATTAACTGAAATTTTTTCTGTATGTTCTGTATAATGGTGGAAGTATTTTAACCTTCATATTTATCAATCTTTGTTTTATTACAAAGTTTACAGTCCCTTATGTGAATATAATCACTGTTTTTCTTAAGCAATTTCGTATAACTAAGATAAAGTGCTCTATTTTTTGTAAAAATTAAAATCTCTTATCCTGAAGGTCATTTAAAAAATGAATAACATAACTACACATCAGAGTTGAAAAATTAAAAATTTGTTTATAAAATTTTTGTACAGAATGGGCCCCTTTATGTTATTTTTTGTCAATTTTTACCAATTTTAGTAATAATAATTTATTTTTCTCTTCCTAATTTTAGCATATTCTTCTTAAAATGTACTAAACAAGTCTAAAAACAAAAAATCCTCATACCTCTATTTTTTTTTTAAAAAAAGTTGTCGCAAGTAGTCGGATAACTTAAGGAAGAATCTTTTTCCGACTTTCAAACATGGAGGAGGAGGTGTAATGTTTGGGGGTGCATAGGAAGCCTTTGGGCTGGTAATCCGGAATTTATTGAATCAGCAATGTACAAAACTGATAACTTGAATTTGCTGAAGTAAAATATTAGGGTAAGTGCCGACAAAATTGCGGTGAGGAATGATTTTTACTTTCAACAGGACTAAAGTACTAAGCAAATGGCTTACATTGTGAAGCTCTTCATGGCTGTTCTACCATGTCCCAAACCAATTCCGTAAGATATCGCTGTCCCCAGACTTGAGCATAATACAGCATTTATGAGATTTTCTCGAGGGAATAATCGGGGAGAACGTAATAACATCCAAGGAAATGCTCCAATCTTTCATAGTAGAAGAATGGAACAAAATAATCACAAATGAGACAACTAAACTAGAGTTAAATCCATACCAAATAGGTTGAGAGACATTATAAAAAGAAGAGGGGGGATACCCTGCAAGGTTGTAAACTTATGTTAAAATCCATTATTATAAAAGTTTTTTTTCAAGTGTACGCTGACTTTTGACTCATACGATTTGTGTCGTGCTCAAGTTATAATTATTTGTATTATTTTATGTAATAATCAGGTGATTGTTGCTTATACTATTCGAATTTATGATGTTAGCGAGTGATTGAATATTAATGTCGCACTGTTCAGCTACTCGAGGGCTTTTGGCGACGGACCTCGTAATTTTGAAACATGGTCAAGTGACAAGGACGACACCTGAGCTGGCATCCTCCTCTCCTAACTACCACACCACACCAACGGGAGGACGTTTGAGCTCTCGACAGATTTAACGTGCATCGCTCCTCTACACGGCGGGTGTTTAGTGGTACTGGGCTCGAACTAGTGAACGTATTTGGGAAGAAATGAGCTAAATATAAGGAATCTGGAAATTATATAGTAGTTTGAAATCAAGGGGGAAAAAATCTTTGTGTGAATTAGACAGTAAGATTGTTTCTGTAATTTTAAGGTTTATGTGAGGACAAAATATTTAAAATCAGAATTTTTTTGAAAAATTTTTCAGCAAATTGAAATTTTGAGAGTAAAAAAAAAAAATTGTTTCGTGCGATTTTGTATGTTGTGTGTATATCTTGGGTGTCTTGAGCAGATTTAAACTATGGAACAGTATTAACTGACTCAATTGTTGGGGGTTAGAGGTTACGTTTTTTTTCCAGAGAAAAGAAATGTCAAGATTTGAGTAATTTTAAGCGCTTAGAAGAATGATATTTAGACTTCTAAATAGGGCTAGTATGATTGTGTAACATCAACATATATGTGCAATGAAGTTATATTGTTTCTCGGAATGTCATTTACCTAGATGTTAAATCATTAAGCTTGTGTACCCATAAGAGAACTTTGAGAAACTTGTAGTTCACCAACTTAAATGATTCTTGTGGTAAAGATATATATTTCTCCTATTCTTATTTTAATGGATCTATTGTGAAAGATGATTTATATATTCTAGAGTAGTGGTCTCCAACCCCCGGTCCGTGGATCAAATACTACTGGTACGCGCAAGAAACATTAAATTATTTCCATTTACTGCGACATATTTTTCTTGGGTATAAGCTACTTTTCATGAAAATCACTTTATATTCCTTGTTAAATCATTTTATATTCATTTTTGGTGTAGCTATATTTTATTCTGAAGACACGTTTAAATGCAATTAAAATTTATTAAAACAAAACAATTTAAAATATGAACAATCAACATCCTTTCCCTCCCCCCTCAGAGGGCCATGGTAAAATTACCCAACGTTGACCGGTCCGCGGCTATAAAAATGTTAGGGAACACTGTTCTAGAGCAAAGCCGTTAATCGGTAAAGACTACATTTGTCTTGCCATCAGAATAGAGCAGTGTGAAGTGGAACATAAATTCACTTAAGTCAATGAAATGTTATATAATATAGAAAATTACATCACAAAATGTCCTTGTAAAAGAAGTTGTGCAATTATTAAGAGAGATGTGAAAGAGATATTTATAGTTCATTTTATTCTTTGAATTTATTGTCAATGTTGTGCTTGTGTAATAAACCTTAGGGATGACTAATTATTTTAATGAATACGACGATATTGAGGATATAATTCACTTAAGCTAAAAACAGAAGTTTTATTGCATCATTTTCACTCACAATTCTTGAATTTTTAGTGGAATTGAGATGCACAAACATTAGATTCGAATTCTGTAGTAAGGATTCGAGAATAAGAAAAAATAGTGTGCTAACTGCAAATAAAAAATTTTGATTCAAAGCACTGCAATTTTTTTAATTTAAAACATTGCCGTCTTAAATCTTTCACACGCAAGTAAAATGGAATTTAATGCAAACTTTTTTCTCGGGTGTCCATATTTCCAGTTCAATTGAGAAGGTAAGGGAAGGGGGAAAGAGTCTTGAGCATTTTAAAACAAAATCGACGTATGATTTTCGGCGTCCCACAGGAAAACAGTTCTTGAAGTCTACAATGGTAATGAATGGCATTTCCCAGTCACCATTAAATGTCAAGAAGTTAAACAAAAGATCTTTGTATAAGTTTTATTATTACCTATTGTACCTTCCAGGGGCTTAACGGAAAATATTAAGGCCCCCCTCTGCAAACTCAGGTTTTTAGCCCCAAGCTCAAATACGTACTTAAACGTCAGTCAAGCTTTGGGCCCCTCGCAATACGGGGGGTGTACGTTACGCCTCTGGTACCCCCTGTATTCTCCAAAGTTATCTAAGATATCAATTTTAGAAATAGGAATTTAGGATTCATGGAGTTTTTCCAGTTCAGCTATGTCTTACAGTTATGATTTATCCAGTTATAAGATTCATATTGATGTCCCAGAAGTGGAATTTGATAATGGTTTCGGAATTAATCAAATCGAGTTGCTTGATATGTACTTAGATCATTATGTTCATAAGTTATGAAATGCCAATTGGACAGGAATAAAATAAACAGTTTGAACAGGAAAAGTTCCAATTTTCATATCGTGCAGTTATGCAGATAATGCTAACGTTTTCTTTTCAAAATCCGTTGGGTTAAATTACTAACTCAAGATTATTTCATTCAGATTTATGACCACACAGAGAGGATTAACTCACTCCGGCCAAGCATATATATATATATATTAAACGGCACTAATCTACATAGAAATTGATGATGAAAGGCATTGCTATGTAATGTATTTTAAACTATGATCAAGTATTGGGAATTATTTATCAGACTCGTATGATATCACGCCACTTGAAGATCATTAAGCATCATTCCATGTAAACTTAAGTGGTATCAATATCGAAGCAAATAGTTACATATTTAGCTAATATATGTGGGCGAGAGTGAATGAAATTTAAATATATTTTTAAATCGTAATACAGTTGTGAGAAGAACAGTTTCACTTTTTTACTGTAGTATACAGTTTTGCAGTGCGTCGATAAAATGAGTACCAAGCTGGCTTGCTTGGGGACTTAAACACTGGGGGTCTCGCTACAGACTAACCACCTGGTCGGGACATCTGCTTATGCACCTCAGCGCTCAATGGTCACGTATACTGGGATGGGCACAGTAGACCCTGGCCCTCATAGGCTGTTGCGCCACCGAGTTTGAGTTTGAATAATTCAATTTTAATAAAAGATTCAACTTTATCAAAATGTATCAGCGATTATTTCATTTCTGTATATATGAAATACTTTAATTAAAATAGTTGTAAATGTTCTTTATATTCTAATAATTCTAGTGTACTCTGAAGCAGAATCAAGTTAAGAAATATCACCCTAATAAAATCCAATCTAGTTGCTGTGATTGATTCCGTTTTAAAAAAATCTTAATTACCCAACTTAACCATTCTTATCAAATAAACAGCAAACGAACATTTACAATACTTCATATAGGAAGTTTAAAAGTTTCATAATGCTCGGCCTTAAAAGAAAATTCACCTCCTTTAAATAAAGTCAGAAACTCATTTTTATGCAGAAAAGAACTAGATTCTTATCCAGAATTTATTCACGCAAAGACATTACATTAAATTGTCTCAAATTTCAGAAACTGAGATCCCGTTGAACTATTTTTTTAACAAAGAAATCATTTTCTCTAGAACTTGTAAAGATTGCTTTTGGACTTCCAACTGATAAGTAATGATGTTTAGGAACTCATTACGGTTACTCGAAAATTCGCCATTGGTACTTTCAGCCGTCAACTGAAGGGTTGTTTCAGATTCACTTCTCCATTCACTTCCTTGCACGTTAGTAATGGAGATCGTAGAACACTGATTTTGATCGTTGTTTACGTTGAGGAAATCAGACATTTTAATTTCTTCAGGAGTTTCATCTCCATCTTGTTCTTCGAGTTTTCTAGGATATCTTGATTGGGATCCCAAAAATTTATCAAGGCGCTTAAAATAAAACCATGTTGGATACTTCTTTCCTGAGCGCTTGATTTTTCTAAGGGGAAAGTTTAAACCCATAAGTACTAATAAAAACTATTTTGGTATCATTTTTATATATTCAAAGTACTCTTCTAGTTACTACACACAATTTTATTTGCATAACTGATATAACTTTCTTTGTATACAAATATCTTTTAAAAATTACATTAGGTTGTGCTGTATAATTGTCGGATTTTTAAGTCAATGTATTAGTGCATCTTTTTCTTCAAAATCCATTTATTTAACCAAAATATACTCCATTTGCTTCAATACGCCTTTCCCAATGAGATTTTAATGCACAGATCCCTATCTTAAATTCCATATTTAGAATCAATAAACTGATGGGATTTTTCGGACTGTCTTAATTTTGATATTGTTTCGCCGGAAAAACTGTTCTAAACTATTATTATTATTATTATTATTATTATTATTATTATTATTATTATTATAAGGATCTCTCTTTAGCTTCTATTTGAAGATCTGCAAGTATCAAAAAGACTCAGCAAGTTATTTTTAGTCCTTTATTTTTTGTTGCTTCAAATATCAAATAAAATTGTATTTTTTCGATGTTAATTTTAAAATATTCTTTTAGAGGAATGCATCTAAATAGCTTTGTCATAACAAGACTCAAATTTGTATTGAAGTTTGTGATCATATGTTCTATTTAACGTTTAGTAAAGTAATTCCGCACAAATTCCCTTGTGTTGAATTCCTTTTCCCATTAATTCAATGTATAATACAATTTTGTACAGATCATAAAATTTATATGCCATTTCAAAAGATATAAATTTGAAATCCAACTTGTATACAGTTTATATTATCTTATTACTTTTCCTATCGAAAATGCTACTTGTTTTCTAACTTCACACAACCGATAGTTTAATCAAGATTGATAAAACATCTTTAGTAATATATATAGACAAATGAGAGATGTATAGTTTTATATAATACCTTGAGTGATAACGACATCAAAAATTTAGCAACTGAAAACAAATGTTGTGTGAGTATAAAGACTTTAGTTGCAAATTATAAAAATTTTAAGAATAGATATATTTTTGCTTTTCCCACTAAAATTAAATCTTATATAATGTGTTCTTCCAAGTTCAAAACTACTCCATACGATTAATCTTAACTTAGTTGAATTTGATCTTTTTCGAAAACATTTCTAACAATCCATAAAGTTATTATGCATTCAAATTAATTTTTTTTTCAAAAATGCGAATTATATTACGTTGTATTAAGTATTGTGTTTTAGATATTTAAATTCCATGCATGGAAGTAATCGAAGACAAATCTATTTTAAAATCGAACATAATTAGTATTATCTTGGATAATGGGGATCTGAACAATCACTATGAAGTAGAAGATATTTCTTCCAAATAAATTCATTTATTATTTTAAATCCTTCAGTCTTCGTTTAGAAAATTTTTTATTGAATTCAAAATTAAACTTTTTAGAACTAGAGTAATTTTATTTTATAATTCGAGAATATTTTAAAAAGTTAATCATGACTGAGGCTTTGAAACAATTGCAGAAGGATTCTATTTAAAGTATTATTCTCCGTGACAATGATTATAAAATGGATGAAAAGATAATCGTTTTTACTTCATATCTAAACGAAACATTTTGGATAAGGATTTTAGCTTAACGGAACTCCAGCTATTTAAGTTAACTCCAGCTATTACAGTGTAACAAACGTTTTCAAACAGAGCATTCAGAATCTGTAGAAAGATTTCACATTCAATATGGAAAGTAAAGACAATATTTAACATAATATTATTTTCGTATAATTCCTTCATGAGCCGATTTTAGAATTTTTAAAACCATTACAATATACAAAGGGAATCTGATATATAGTCCTTACCTTACGGAAAATGAGTTAAACTATGTTTACAAATAGAATGTTATACACGAAATTTCAGTTGAAAGAAATATGATCAGTGGCGTAACGTACACTTCCGCATTGCGGGGGGAGGGGCAAAGCTTGACTGACGCTAAGTACGTATTTGGGTTTAGGGCCCTAAACCTGAGTTTGCAGGAGGCCCCTAATGTTCTCCGTTACGCCACTGAATATGATGACGTATAATCTCAATTAGAGTTTTTTACAGATATACGTATAATATAAAAAGAAACAACCTACATATTTTTAATACATATTTGAATGACATCTTCAAAATTTAAAAATATTTTTTATTTTTGTAACAGAATCAAAAATTAACGAAAAGTAAAAATCTACGTATTTGGTTCAAATTATAAGCATACCAAAAAAGTATAAAATTTGTTAAAATTATTTCCAATAATTTCACAAAAGAATGTGTTTCTTCAATTCACTAATTTAAAAGATCCAGAAATTCTAGTTTGTAATTCGTTAGCAATTGAAAGAAAAGGTAATGAAAGTGATCGTGGTAAAACGACTTTTGGATCCCATTAGTCGCATGTTATAAAAACATTCGCAAATAGAACTTAAAATCTTGCATTGAAAATTTTATCTTTAAAAAAATTATTGAAGCAATTTACTATTCTTAATGTTTAATATAATATTTACAATGCTATATTCAAAAAGTATTTGATACAATAATTAAAATGACTAATGATTTATATCTGAAGAAATTCGAGTTAAACAATTTAAAAGCATACTACCATTATCAAAATGTTATATGAAATCGTACTAATTGTTTTACAACGAATTCAATGTACAACAACGAATTGGAAAAACAAGACTGAGCCACAGCAACGCTTGGCAGGGTACAGCTAGTATATTATAATCTTTTTGTGTGTACATTTCAGTCAGAAGTTTTGAAACAAATAAAATGGGGAAAGAATTCAGTTATATTTATGTTTACCTGTACTTTTGAGTCATATTATCAATCTTGACAACTATCTGTCGTATGGATTTGTGGATGTTAACATCAGAAAGTTCTTGTCTAATTTCTTCATGGACGTGGGCTGTTCTTCTTTGAGTTCTCAGTTTATTAAATTTGTCTTCCCACACATCTATCAAAGCTAAAGTTTCGACATGAGTCCATACGTGTCTACCTTCGCCCATCGTATCATTCAAGTAATAGAAAATGTTGAAAGGAAATGACCGATTGAAATGAATTTTAATAGTAATGGAGCAGATACCACAGCTTTTATTTACGAATCAACCAATGGGGTTTCATTGGCAATCCAGTAAGCTGTGCAGAAGTTTTCTGCTTTCATTTTAGAGAATTAGATATTGTTCTCATTATTTTAAATTTTCCAGCTTTTTTGTAGTTTTTGGAAATAACTAAAAGATCTTTTAAATTCAAAAAAAAAATGCTTGATAGATTTTAGTAACTGAACTGATTTATTTTTAAATGGCTAAAGTGATAATGTTGTCATATTATATAATTGTGCTTTTTAATTAGTCTCTTAGAATATAAGAATATATTCTTGTTAAGGAATAGTATATATATATATATATATATATATATATATATATATATAAGAATTGCATTGACACATGGTCACATTAAATACAACTTTAATTTTTAAAATGTTCACAACTGAAAGCACCTTTTAAACAATAAACACTCTTTCATAAAACAAACAATATTTTTAAAAAAATTTTAATGATTTTTAAAGATTTTATTAATTATAAAATTTTTATAACTAAGAAAGTAGCTATTATAAAAATGTAGAACTTATCAATTATTCAAATTTATCAAATTTAAAAATTGATATTAAAATTTTACATTTTGATAAATTTAAAATTAAAAAAGGGAGACATATCACGTACGAATTCCGAAATCAAAAGCATTTTTATGGTACTTTTTGAAAATTTTAAAGTTTTCTGTAATGAATATAACATGCATTTCATTTTTCTTTGCAGATCTTGCGTTGGACTATACACACACGCATATATATATTGCATGCACACACACGCATATATATATTACATGCACACACACGCATATATATATTGCATGCACACACACGCATATGTATATATATTGCATGCACACACACATTGCATATATATATATGCACATATATATATATTGCATGAACACGCACACACACACATACATATAAGCCTTGCTTAAAAATTTGTAGCCATGAAAGTTTTGGATGCATTCTAAAAAAAATACTTAACAAAAGAAAACCGAAATTTGTTTCTTTTAATCCAGTTGAACCTGTTTTTGTGCGGTTGATAAAAACCACATAGAAATAACCACACAAAAAAAATGTTCGAAAATTTCATGAATTTTTACATATAACAAGCCAATTCGTCAAAATACTGCAGAAAAATTTTTTAATGCTATCTTACAAAAATAAAATCGCATAAAAAAGGACCGCACAAAAACAGATTCGACTGTTTAGTTACAAATATTCAAAATAAACCCATTAAAAATGCTTTGCTTATAAAATTTGTTCCTTAAAATTGAATCAATACAAATCTTTATGTAGACCAGTCAAAATAAGACAATATTACAAAAAATTTAACAGAATAAAATAATTGAAATTTCACAAATTTTATTTTTCAAAAAAAGCAATGGGAAAAAAATGTGTTCCATTTATTATAAAGACATCATAATAAAACTTTTTGATACATTTAATTTGCAATAAAAAAGTTACTTAAATAAAAAAAAATGCTTGAGAAAATTGTTTTTGTTTTATTTGCCTTGACCTTTTGTCTATCCGAGATTGCTATAAGAACCAACATTCTTAAAAAAAATGTCCCGGCTATTTATATTACTACAGTTTCGTTTTCTTTGTGTTGCTATGCGTTTAAATTACAAATCTAATCATTTGACTCTCACATTTTAACATCTTTATTGCAGAATGGTTAAGAAAATCCATTTTCGTCTGCGTAATAATGAATCACGTGTCTATTTAAATATGACCTTGGTTTTATTCCGTCACAGCTGTATTAAAATGGAAGAAACTGTAATCGCAAGTCAAGGTCACTTGACGGAAATTATTCTTTATTTCTCGCGATAAATAATGAGATATTGTTAAGATTTAACTACCAAGCGAGGGAATTATTTATTGTAGTTTAAAGTTAGTGTAAGCAGCAGAAGAGAATTAGTGTTCACAGTAGATGTGATATATTTTACAGATAAATATTTCTAATATCGCATTTCATTTAATACAACCAGATTACTATTTTTAAATTACAATAATATTTTTTTTAAAACAAAAATGGCTACATCTAAAAAAAATCATTTTTTATGTCAAACTAGTTATAGTTTTTATTCTTACAGATATCTTCTTTATAAATTGATCGTTAAAAATCGTTTCATATTTAATAAATATAAAATGAAAACAAGGAACGGCGTTATAATATGACTGATTTAAATTAAATTTAAGAACAGTCCTTAAGAACTATATTACGATTAAGTATAACCATTTACTGTAACACCCCATTATAAAAATATTTTTAAATCATATGTATACAAAATCATTCCGTGTGTACAGTAAAATCCGGTGTATAACGTGCACCGGAGTATAACGCGCACCTTTACTTTAATGCTACAATTTTTAATTTTTAGGTATATTCTTCGTAAAACGCGCGTACCCTCTTTTTTAAGAAACCTGAAATGTACGTGCGCAATGTTCACATGTTTTGAAGTCATTTATTCGAGGTATTATTCCAAGTTTTAGAAATTAGTATATTTCTAGAAAAACAACTCTTAAATTTCATAAGGAATACCATGATTTTAAATAAATACTATTTCTATATAATTGATGTCTAATTTTTTCAATGCTCACCTTTTAAAGCTCTCCTTTTTATACCCGGCATATAACGTGCTCCTGTAAATTGCTATCTCATTTTTTGAGTTAAAAGTTCATGTTGTATGCCGGATATGTGTGTTACGGTATTATCATTCTATACAGTACTTATAATTTAAATAGTTTATAAAATCAATAACGTTTCTCTCTCTCTCTCTCACACATCACCTTTTTAACGTTTTTAATCCTGTATTTCTATATTTTTATCACTTCATTCAATTTTCTTCAAATTTAAATTTTGCTTTACTCGTGTGTGTTTTGTATTTATAATGGGTTGTTTTAATAGTAAGATTCCTACTGAAAAATATTCTTTTTCATATTTGGTCTACTTTAAATCGAAATTAGAGATATTGAATTGCTCTGAATTCTTTATTTTTTTCTTTTTACGCATTTATTTATGTAAGCATGTCAACTTCTGAAAGAGGAAAATTTGAAGATGCATTTACTATGATCAAAATGAATGAAATATTGACTTGATTGATTTAATCCATTTTTTCTAATTAATTTATTGAACAAAAGTAAGTAATTGAATATTTTAGCAAACTTATTGCATCCGACGAAAGTTTGAATTACATTAAATTCAAACTTCAAAACTTGGTAGCGGGAGTCGCCACTAGATGGTGCAATCAATGAAATGGCTCCCACTCTTGGGGACCTTTCAATGTCTTCAAATGGCTTTGCTGCCAAAATGCAGCCCATTTGAAACAAACATTTTAAACCCTTTAGAAATAAACTTCTGAAAAAACTATGCCACTAATTCATATCATATTTTTAGACAAATAATTATCATCAAATCGGAATAGTTATCAGACAAATAGTTAAAAGAATTCTTTATGTACATTTTTTCAGGGTATAGGAAAAAAAATGCTAAAAAATAAAATGAAAATTACAATGAAATAATCTATAATGGACGAAAAACACTATAGACTAATAAATATTAAAAAAAAAAAAAAAAAACAGAAATTTTGATTTAATTAATGATATCTTTATATTCAAATTAGTATCAACTACATTTCCAAAAATATTTTAACTTTCGTGGCTATGATTTTATTTTTCATTTTTCTAACAATATGTTTTGTTTTTTGCAAAGCAATCTAAATTTTAAAATTGTTATCTGATGGAAATGTTTTTATTTATATATGAGTTTGCATCTGATTAAAATGATTTGAAACAAAGTGTTGAAAATAAAATTATTTACGGATTAATAAGCAGTGAAAAAGCTTTTTTTTTTTTAAAGAAATGCGAATTGGTATAATATAATATTAAATTAATCTGGATATTATTTATACACACATATATCTCTTTTATAGACTTAATTATACAAATATTGACTATTTATAATCGCAAAGGAAAAAAGTACTTTTGTGTGTGTTTGAATCCACTATAGCACGCATAAGCTTTAAATTTAAGAACATTTTAAAGTAGTGGTCTTCAATCTTTCACAATCTAGGGCCAAATTAATAAATTTACAATGACCCATGCATGGGTCACATCAATAAAATTCACAGTGATCCTCGGGCCACACGACTGTCAAAAAAATATTGTAGTCAGAAATTTATATAAAGAAAAGAGGTCTATACTCTACAAAACTACAACCGATTCTAAAGGAAGATATGGTGTTTACAGATTATATATATATGCACTTAATTGTTTTAGAATTTTAACATTTTAATGTTATAACAACTTTCAGAATGCGTTGGCGAATAGTTTAATTTTTTAAGTATTAACTTTTTAAATTTTTGAGAATTGGATATTTTCCGAATAACTTACCAAGTTGCAATAGGGGGAAGGATGGCGTCATCAAACTAGTTTAACCCCACTTATCGGTCCTAAGTCCGAGGTTGCACTTGAATATTTTATAAATTTTTATTTTATAAATCTTTAATTTTGTTTGAAAGCGTTAAAATTTTATTTTCTATATTCGTCATTGATATTTTGAAATGGGATTTAGTTTATAGGATTTATATAATTTCAATTTTTTAATTGATTGTGAAATTGTGATTGTGTGATTTATATATATATATCAGGTTTCAAAAAAGTTAAATGGAAGTCGACTTAAAATACTTTGCAAACCTATTAAAGATAAGAGTTCACCTTTTTACCGAAAATTTCTGAGGTTTTATGCATAGTCAAATATTTTATAATGAAAATTACTTAAAATTCAGAGAATTTTTTGAAAAATTCATAATTTTCAGAAAATTTTATTTCAAATGGATATTAAACACGTCAGTGAAATGTTTTAAATATTAAGAATAACAGAAAAAATGGCATTTTTTTACGACAAAAAGCAAAAAAGGCATTTTTTTTTTTTTAAATTGCTGAAAATCAAATGAGAGGACACTAAAATATCTTCAGCTGGCTATTCGTGGGCCCGCGGGCCATGGGTGGAAGATTTCTACTTTAAAGGCAAACTCGTAATTAAGTGACAAATATTTGCTCAATAAATAATGTACCAAAGATTGATCTTATTCAAATTTAAGAACAAATACAAATTAAGAATATTAAAATTAAGATCCCGTAGATAAAAATTGTTGCGAAATAGTTTACTCGAATGCTAGGATATCAAGTGTCTTTATCACCACTTTAAAAATAATATGAAAAAGTGAGGTCATTTCAAGTGGAAAAGCATCACTTACACATTTGTAAACTGTTAAAGCTGTTTAGATGTCGAAGGTTAATATGTTTCTTGCTTGTATCTACGACTGTGTGTGTGTGCCACTTGAAATGATAAGAAAATTAATACGCAGAGTAAATTATTTTATTAGTAATCGTTGAAGTGTCATCAATTTCTTATAAATAGTTCTAAGAACTTCAGACCATGTACTTTTTCAATTTAATACGCAAGGAATTTCTTGGGAAATTCCAAAAGATGAATAATTTATAAAATCTAGATAAAAATTTCAATCAAGAAAAGCTATTTCTCTTTTAAAACTTTTTTTTAAAAAAAATCACCGATAACTTTAGTGCTAATAAATTGAATCACATTGCAACAATGTCGTTGAATTCGGGATAAAATATAATGCGCGCTGGTGCCTCACAAGTTTAAGATATGAATACAAGTGTTCAGCAATTATTTTTAATAATTACCATAAATATCTTGAAAATAAATCTCGTAATATAATTTTTAAAATATTCAATACAAGCATTAAGTACCATTAATATTTTTTACAAAAACATGGGGTTGACTATCTATTACTTGCGGATAACAAAACTATTGATAATTTAAGTGAGTTCTTAGGATTGTTTTGAAGATGAAGTGAGATAGCAAATCCCCGAGTTGGTTTGAAGCTGATCATATTCACTGAATTGGTGAATTTCAAAATATAGATCCAATTACATTCTACACTTACATGTCACTCCTACACTATCACCAGTTAGTCCGTCCACGGTCCGTTAAGAGCCATAACTCCTCCAGAGGATCAATGCGTGGCAGGTAAACGCGTGACGTCATAGAAGATAAAGTCAAGAAAACTCCGTCCCACGTTTGAATTTAAATAACAGATACCTAAAAACCCCTTTGTATCTGGCTTAAGTAGCTTTAAATAAAATACACGTTTTTATATGGAGTACGCACAAATCGAGATTCAGTGCATAGAGTAATTCCCGTTGTAACGGCGTGGCACATATTGTACTAGGCTTGACACATAGCACACGATAGACTAGAAAGAGGGCGCTGCTGTGAACTGGTTTTGGTCAGTGAGCGGGAAGGAGAGAAGAAGTAGTTTCGAACGTGAAAATGGAGGACGATGCCTGTATAGTTCCCTATACTATTTGTAATTTGTAAATAGAGTTTTAAATTTAATGATGTGTTTTGAAGAAAATAATAAATACGGTAAATCCAGTTAATTTGAGTGATGATCAATTCAACAGCAAGACGATCTTACACCATCAAATCTTGATTTGAGAAGAGACTAAAACCCACTATCATACCTCCAATATAAAGGAATGAGGATCACTTAGGTGAAATCTGTAGTTATGTTGTTGTTACTTATGCCACCTTATCGACAGTAACATCAGATCAAGGCACACGAAATTCATCGCCGCTTAGGGCTAAATTTTTCGCTTGTCGTTAGCCTTAGCTTTGAGCACCATGCAGGTGACAGTACGATTTTGTTCGGTTCCACCCCAATTTGGAGGGAGAATGTCCTGGGGGGAGGTCAGGGGCTTCTCAACTCTCACCAACCTTACGAGAGGACTTGAGGCTCGACGGCTATTTAGAGTACTCCCCTGCAGCGAAGGCACTAAACATTCACAAACATCCATGCCTTCTCCGGGATTCGAACCCAGGCCCTACGGCACCACAGTCAGTGTCACTAAACACTATACAGGATGGGTGGCTGGTGAAATCTTAATGTGATGAAGCATCAAGATTTCACTATATACTTTCGTAATGAAGTTTTCATTACGAAATTCTTCAATTCTTTTGTACACTATAGTAATCTTCAATGCAAGTATTTCGCTACTGCAGCGCTTTAAGGGTAACGTATTTTATTCTTATGTGAAAATTCTTTTTCGGGAGGAGGTAACAGTGTTATTTTTACTATACATATGGGGGGATTTTGCTCACCAACTAAAATTAAAAGCGTTTTTTCAAGTCCTCAGGAAAGGTTTCTAGTTGGAAGATTCCTTTTGATCAATTAGATCAGGGATGGGCGGACTTTTCCAGTGTACGGGCTACTTCTAACGTTTTTAAGGTGTTGCGGTCTACCCAGTGACGTAGGTGTACACATTTTGTGATAAAATTCCTCTTTTAAAATGTGACAGATTATTATTTTTACTTCAAAAACACAAGGTAACACAGAATTGTCAAATTGAATGCTTGAACAACCATGAGAGTGACTGCTAGACCGTGGAGGTATTCAATGCAGTGAGCAGAGAACATACGTGAACCGATTAATCTGAAACCGACCTATGCACTTAATTTGTTTGCTTCCGAATCCCACGCCATTGCAAAATATAACACCAGCACGAGAACCCAATTCCAAGGAAGCGCGTGCGGGGTGTTGGATGATGTCTCAGTAGCCAATATCGTGGTATCGTGGGAAGAGCTGACCATCAACATTTATTCTCGCCTTCAGTTGGCATGTGGGGAAAAACTCATTTATGCAGCTGGCATTGCAATGATCGGTGAAGCGAATCCGCAGCGAAAATGAACGCGTTAAGTGTCATCGTGCGCTTCCAATGAAGGTCCATGTGTCATCTACACATTTTCGAATCACTTGATTAAGTAAACACAGTCGCGTGGATTGTGAAAAGCCTATTCTCCAGCTTATCTGGAGTCGGTGTTCCATAAATATGTGTATGCGCATCTTAGGCCTTGGTAAGGGAGGTACCCTTCAAATGTCTTAGAAATTGACCGGTCGATCGCGATTGATTTAATACCCATCCCTGAATTAGATGAAACCCTCATAGATTCAAGCAGCCATAATTAAGATAATTGGATCCCATCAGATATTATTAGTGCAGTTTGAACTGTTCTGAGAGTCTATTGTTACTCAATGCACATCCTTTGTCAATTATTCCCACTTTTAAAACTATGTTTAGTATGTTGGAAATCCATAATACAAAGATAATCAAAACGTTGTGTGGAATCTCCAAAAACATTATAAGTGTATAAAAACATTTTAATTTTGAATTCATTTAAGTATGGCAAGGTCGAAAGGATTGGTCAAGAAATACATTAGGTATTTGTTCCTGATATGTGATTCAATGTTAATAATAGATAGAAACTGCTTATATGATTTCCTGTGTGTGCCAGAATTGTTCCGGTTATCAAGACGCTACCCTCAGAGAATCAGTTTCACAGAAAGGATTATGAAACGAAAATTTCCGTGTCGCTTCCTCAGAAAGTATACATTTTGGCTCAAATGATCCGCAACTTAATAAAGTATAACATTTCGACTTTTCTTTTAATTTTATTTAAATAAGATGATTTGTCGTTTGTTCGTGGGTAATAATCCAAGCATTCTATGAAGACACTCTATCTGTATAAGGATTTTTTTTTATCATCATTAGCTTCTCATCCAACAGAAAAGTCAATTGTTGAAATCTCTGCCTGTCAAACGCTATCATAATTATTTAATTTGAAAATGAAAATGGATCATAATATACCTATGTAAAGATACATACCGACCTATCAGTATATAACTCCCTTAAAGAGGGTTCATCAAATTTTTGAAAAATAACATACAGTCATTCTCAAAGTTGAAGGTACATTTACTTATATGGAATAAAAACTTTTATTTTTAAGCTATCCGACTACGTTCGGAACCGTGATTTTAAAAAAGAGCATAAATGGATAATTTTCATGATATTTAGTGTCACTTAGATTAGAATACATGTATAAAATTGTTTTAAGGACATTTTGATAAAAAAAATTATTTAAATACAATATTTCGGCAAAAAATGAACTTAGAATAACCTTTTTTCAAAATGTTCTCCTTTTGTGAAAAATTCTTCTATTATAATAATATTTTGCCTCTATATATCTCTGACCTCTGTACAGAGGCTCAACTATGATTTTTGAAAAATTCACATTATTTTCAGTTATAACCAATTGAAATATAATTATCGGCGTTTTTTTCTTAAAATTTCTCCCCTCTGTTGTAAAACATGGATAAAGCCACTTCTAAGTTATATATTTCAAAAATTCTAGTTGAGCTTCTGTACAGAAGTCTGAGTTGAATACAGGCAAGATATTATTATAATATAGAAGCATTTTTCACAAAAGGAGAATATTTTGAAAATGGGTCACATTCTATGTTCATTTTTTGTCAAAATATTGTACTTAAATAATTTTTTATTGTAATAATATTCTTAAAACAATTTTCTATACATTTTCTATTCTAAGTGACACTAAATATCATAAATATTATCCATTTATACATTTTTGCAAAATCACGGTTCCGAAAGTAGTCGGATACCATAAGGGGAAAATATATGAAAAAAAAGTAATATTCACAAACTTTAATATAAGTATACTAAGATATTATATAAATAAAAGATATAGATAAATAAAAAGAGAGAATTTAATAAAAAATATACTATATTGAAAATACCTCGCAAAGGAGGAGGGGGGAGGGGTAGAAAGTGAAGAAACTCGGAAAACAAAGACAGCAGTAAGGGATGTTTATTTTGAAATTGTGATACGTATAACACAGAGAACTACATCAACTCAATAGACTGTAGAGCCACGCCACTGCGAGTGAGATACGTAGAGTAATATATCTATGTGGAGCGTTCCGTAGATGTGGCCGGGTTGAATCTGCCATCACGTCTCGCTACTCTCATATATGGCGATTATCATTCGAAAAACAGTAGAGTGACTCTGGCACACAATCTTCTGCCAGTCGATCTTTCACGTCAATTTAGTCCTGAACGATTGCACATAGAGTCGTCTCTGAGATGTGAAATCAATTGCAGACTTCTTAACAGATGCCATGAGTGCAGGCCAGTAGCAATCAATTGACAGATAATGGTGCTGGTTTGACGCAGCCACCGCTTCTCGGTGGAATCATCGATCCACGCACGCTGAAGTCACTCTGACCGCATCGACATACTTCAAACTTGCTACATTTCCTTGTTCTAACCATCTTTGCCACAATCAGTGCACGTTGACGCATCTAGATGGGTGCCTAATGAGATCTTACCCTTCGTAAAATCGTCTGCTTGCCGAAACTGCCTCCTTTGGCGGTAACCTGGTATTCTCTGTTATTACGTGTGTGCTCTTAGGCAAAAAAAAAAAAAAAAAAAAATCTCATAATGATTTCCACAATGATTTAATCGCATAGATATTACCCATCCTGCAGGTTCTTTTTCTTCTGTCCTTCTCAATGTGTGTTGAACTGCTAAGCATTTCAAAAAACTTATATTACTGAGTGAGGTCACCTAACGAGCGAAAATTGAATTTCGTATCATTCAGAGTACATGTAAATACATCTTTACATAAAAAGTTAAAAATATAACATTGAAATCCCACAGAATATGTTTCTGTTGTAATAAATGCTTCTAAGGGACAGGGTGTCGACCGCCTTCGTGCAAATACCAAATGTGCCGCCCCTCTAGAGAATTTTTCATATTTTGACTAATACTTAACGTTGAAACTATAAACTCATCTACCTGTATTAAAATAAAAAGTAAAACATTACCTTTTTGGCCAGCTTATAAGTCATAATAGCGACAGAACACTTCAATTATATAATAAACGAACAAAAAGTACTACCTTTGAAATAAACATAAGACATTTTATAATCAGAAATATAAAATAACTGTTTTTATACTCAGAAAATATAATTTATTAAAAAAAAAAAAGTATTAAACCGAAAATCTCGTGTAAGGGGTGAATGAGTGAATATTAACGTCGCACTATTCAGCTACACGAGGGCTTTTGGCGACAGACAATGTAATGTTGAACCATGGCCAAGTGGCGTGAACGATACCTGAACTGGCACCCCTTCTCCTAACTACCACGCCACACCAACGGGAGGACGTTTCAGCTCTCGACAGATTTAACGTGCATCGCTGCCCTACACGGCCTCGTGTAACGGAAAGTAAGTGAAAGTCTGTTCTTCTACAAAGAGGTGACGGGTCTATCCACGCGCGTGTTCTCTTAAAGTATTAATCCTCTTGGGAAATATTGGGTCTTTAAAAATTATTATATTATATAAAGCTTTCTTCCGAAGAAGAAATGACCATGCAAACTAAGACTTGTATATAAAGTTTTAAACTTTCAGGTTAGAAAAAAGAGATAGGGTATACTGCTAACGGGAGCAGGGATTAATTAAACTTGAAGTGAGTAGATATTTAGTTGCTGATAATTTTAATATCTAAGTTGACGATCTCTCACTTTAGAATTAAGCTAGATTAGGTACCTAGGAGGTAAAAGCCATTGAATAGACGTAAGTGTTCTAATTATTTAAAGTCTTCTCATATCTCGCGTATCTCGTTAATTGTTCTCCATATTTGATAATTGGGTGCATCTTTAGTTAATTTAATTTGTGTTGTTGATACTGTGAATAAATTGAGTTATTTTGAATATGGCTTGTCTACCTTTCGTTTCTCCCATACCTTTAGCCGCATCGGGAAGACAAAGACTACCTAATAATTAACTGTAAAATAACTTTTCGGGCTTTCTGAGAAGACTGAATGTACTCGTAACCCCCCCGCGCCGCCCCGGGGCGGGGGGGGATAAACGTGTCATTCATGCGGAACCGTTTTTTTAAGTTCAGAATTTCTCAAAATACGATACTCCATTATTCTGGAGAATATAAGCGCAGCGTTCCGTGTAGCAATTCCTAAAATAAATTTAAAAAAAAAAAAGGAAACCTATTGTATGGAAAAGAAAAAAATAGTTTTTTTTAAATGTGAACATTATTACGATCACTGAAAAAAGAGGATTTTACAGTAATTTATCCCTGTCAAAGATCGGTTGAACTAAGTAAACAAACCTGGTTCACTCTCATCTTTTTCTCACGCGGTTAAAATTTAAAACAAATACTACAAGAGTTCACACATCAGGAAAAGAATACGGCATTGCTTACAAAAATTATTCAAGCGTAAACCTGTAATTTCGCAAACGGTTGAATTCATCGGGATGTTTTCTGCTTAATGTGAATATATGTGCCGACCGTAAGTGTATGGGTGAATTGATTCAAATTATTCTCAAGTGAAAGGTCATCCAAGTCAGCCTCCATGACAAGTCAGGTAATTCTTTCTTTGCCACCAGTGGTTTTTGCGACTGTTTTCATACTGAGAAACGCGCTGTCTGTCTCCATCCATTATCTATTTAAACTTTTGATTTTTAAAAAATTTTTTGAGAATCTCAAATAAAAATGCTCGTGAGAACGTCAGGTTTTTGGATTCGTTTTTAGACGAGGGAAACTAATTTTCCTATCCCGAAGAAATTATTGTGCTTCTAGAATCGGCCTTGTTCGATTTATGAATGAATCGATTAGAGCGGGGGGGGGGAGAGTGTGGAGTAAGATTGCTTCTAAGTAACGTTCACATGAAAGTTAGAACAAAATAGATTTTAAAACGTACAGTGAAATGCGTTTAGCGCGAAAACGCTTAAGACGAAATAATGCAACGGTCCCGACAAACTCCTACATATTTCCACGCAATTTTTTCTATTAACACGGAACGAAAATTACTTACACGAAAAGATTTCCCTTCTGGGACTAAACAAAATACGGAAAATACCGGCCGGCTTGGGTAGTAGTTACCTTTATAGTAGTTACCTAACATAACAATTGTAGTAGTTATAGCTAACTGAATGAGAGAAACTTTTTAATTATAGTTACTTTAAAAGTTTGTAAGTATAGGTATTTATTCTCTAATAGTTTTTCTAAGCTTATTTTGAAAGCGTTTTGAAGCGACATCTGACTTCTTGGTCTACATTATTTTTTCTAATTCACTTATAGATTAGTTTCTATCCCTGGTAGTTTTCCACCACTAAGAATTTTTTCTTAAGACTAAGCTTATGGGAATTTTGTTTATCGATTATATTTTGAAACTTAAATTTTACTTAGTTTAAACTATACTTAACTGCAAAATATGAATCTACGAAAAGCGTGGACAATTCATCTCTTGACTGTACCATGCGCGGAACAATGCTCTTGGGTGTTGCTTTCAATAACTACATTTACTCCTTGAATAAATTCATAAAAATTGTTAAATTTCTAATTTTTCACTATTAAACAAAAAAAATAGACCCTTTTTTATTATTATATTATTAGTCCGATTTCCACTGCAAAAACAGGGCGGTTCTCTATCACCTTTCTTAGTTTGTGCGTATAGTTTTCAAGGCCTGTATAAGAAAATATTCATCAAAAATACACTGTGCACTAACATTCTATTCTTCTTAAACTATGCATCTATCGAGAAATCGAGACTTATTTTGATTTTTCAATAACTATTTTAAATTTGCATTTTTATTCGACTTATTATAAGCTTTATTTTGAGAAATTGTACAAAATTTTGCTTGATTAATAGAACTATATGCGGCCGCCCCTTGTTTTAGCCGCACTTGTGCAGTGCACGCGCTGCACACCGGCCCTACTAAGGGACATGGTATTGAATTTGTAAAATTCTTAGTTGTTTTAAAAGAAATTTTTAACATTCCTCTTCAATTTAGTTTCAAAAAAAATTTTCTTTGATATTTATATT
>BMAV01001312.1:25663-75997 GCA_019973955.1 Trichonephila inaurata madagascariensis | reverse complement strand
TCTGTATGATGCCTTGAGACATTTCGTTCCATATTTGCTGTAACCTTGCCTCTAGTTCGTTCAAACTCATGGAATGCTCAACTCGCCGTCCCAAATGATCCCAGATATACTTGATTGGAGAAAAATCTGGGGATCGGACAGGCCAAAGAAGGGTAGTAACAGTGTGGAGACAGTCTTGCGACACCCTTGCCGTGTGAGGTCGAGCACTGTCTTGTTGAAAATGGCTCCTGGGAGCCGTTGCATGAGTGGCAACACATGTAGTTGCAGGATGTTATGGACATACCGCTGGGCTGTCATGGTGCCACGGATCAATACTAGGGGTGACCGTGTATTGTAGGTAATGACACCCCAAACCATCACACCAGCTGTGGAAGCGGTTTATCACTGTAAAGCAAAGGCAAGATTGGGGCGTTCACCACGGGGTCTCCACACATGAACACAATTGTCATCACTGCTGAGACTGAATGTGGATTCGTCGCTAAAGACGACCTGGTTCCATTTCACTGCAGTTCAGTTTCCTCGTGCGTGACACCACTCCAAACGGAGGCGTTGTGAGTGGGCGTCAAGGGCAGCACACGTAATAGGTGCCGCGATCCCAAATGTCCTTCAGCCAAGCGCCTTCGTATGGTTCGATAAGACACAGGTGTCCCTAGTGAAGGTGCTACCTGTGCCTGGATGGCGGCCGATGAAGCAGTTGGTTGTACTCGTGCATTTCTTACGATGTGGTGGTCTTCTCGACGACTGGTATGTCGAGGGCATCCTGAGCCTGGTCTTCGTGTAAATGACATCTCTCGGATCCACTGGTCCCAACATCTCCTCACAATCAGAACGGCCTAATTGACGAGCTACTCGCCTAGCTGATCACCCAGCTTCCATCATGCCGATGATTCTCCCTCTCTCAAACTGCGACAGCTGCTCATATTGTCTTCGAAAACGGCGTAATGGCATGTCTATCTCAGCTATTCCTTTATAAACGATTTAGCACACTCAAACAGGCTTTGGTTACCTGTTTTATACTCCACGAAGAACGACGTTAAACGCCCTCTACCGGCTATACGTAATGCACAATCCCACTGCATTTCTAACCATTTGCATATCTCCCGACATGTATTTTCATGTCAAGTTATGTTACAATCGCGCAATTATTTCTTGGTGTGCTAATTTTTTTTTTTTTGTCCATAAGTGTATTTTGCTTCGTGTGATGGAAGTAAGACAACGTCTCTGCTAACTAATTTACTCAAAAATCAAATTAAAATTCAAAAACTTCTAGTATCGTTGTTGTAACTTTCAAATGTTACAAATGATATCCACAGAATCTTCGTAATGTTGGAGAAAAGTCTTGAACTCAGTATTTTTAATAAGTAAACAACGTGGATCAGGACATTTTCAAGATAACAATTATATTTCTTAAAATAATTTTTAAACAATGGATATGCTCAAATGTTTGAGTGTATAGTATGTTCTACATTTTGTAGTACATTTATTACACGGTAATAAACGTACTATTATTATCCCCTACGGTATTATGAAATAGTTTCTAGTTAACTTCTGACACTTTTGGCATACTTGAAACTTTTTTTCAACAGATTTCTGTTCTAGAAGTTATTTAAACATTGTAGAGCAGTACAAAAATTCCTAACCTTTTAATTTCTGTAAAATAATCATTATAATTACACGATAAGTCATTTTAAATCTCGTCAAACGACAGAGATAACATATTATTGAGTATTTTGTTTTCTCAAACGTATGTGTGTATTATGATACATCAGAACATTAAGATTTAATTAGATTTAACATCCACCATCACTTCACTTAAGATTGATGAACAGGACATGATTACAATATATGATTTGCAGGTCACGCTGTTTACGACTTAATGGCCAAGTCGTCAATAATTTATATTATTTGTCAAAGCAGAGTATTTATATGCTGAATGTAATTTATATTTTTAATTATCAAACAAAACGAAGTCTATTACATTTATAATGTGGAATATTACTTACATTCTTAATTTAAAAAAATATATATGTATAACACAAAATAAAAGAACACAAAATCGAATTTTATTAAAACTATGTTCATTTGATTATTTATTAATGATGCACTTCGAAGAAACATGAAACTATTGGTGATGGATCTTGGAATTTCGAACCACAATCAAGTGACACGAGGACGAGACCTAGGTAAATATTCTACTCTCCACATTTCTATGGCAAGCCAAAGTGAGAACATTGGGTTTTTCAACAGGTAAGTCTTCAGTGACGCCAGGACACGAACTCACGGCTTGACAGAAGTAACACCGGCCACAAGTTTGCGACCACTTGGCTGCCTCAGCCAAAGATTAAGTTTGAAAATTTAAAGTACGCCGCAATAAAACAGATATATACACATATAAATACATAATTTTTTGATAATTCTTACAGTGGACAAATACGTTGTATATCAAAGTTTCATAATTTGAATTTAATTTTTATTTAACAGCGTGAAAAAATATAATTAAATTTTATGAACTTTACAAACTTTTTAACAATATAAAAAATTCTTTTTAAAATAGATTTTTTTTTACCAGAGCTCGTGGTAAGAGGTACCAAATTATTTTAAATCATATTTAGTCTAAAATACACTATAAAACAATAAATTTTAAAAAATGGCATCAATGTTCTTTATCCGTCTTCAGAGATTAAGTCCTTTTAAACTAAAATTATCAGTCAAATTATTAAAATTTATTTTCATAATGAAACCTTTCTTACATTTATTTCACTCCTCTGTAATTATTTAGTATAATTTACCAAACTTTTAAATTTAAATTTAAAACCCAGCAGATGATTTGTATTACGATGCTGAACAAGAACAATAATTTTAAAGTTACTAAAACACAGCAACTGCTCATTTTTCAAGGCAGAGAACTAAAAATAAATAAATAAGAGCCGTTTTTAATTTTTTCGGGAATTTCAGAAAAAATGGTATTGTTTTTAAAATTTGTTTTAATGAAAGAAGGCGTCATAAGTAAAATATATATGGCAATTTTTACATCAATGAACTATATATATATACCCCGCTTATTTTGCGATATTGAGACGGATACTTGCTTATAAAGCAAATTTCTTATTCATATGTAGGTGTATTGCAAAGTTTTAATTATTACTAAGAAGTAATCGAGATATCTGGATAAAATTTCTCCTGGATAAACAACTGATCTGTAAGTACGTAATGTTGAAAACATGTCGGTTATTGATGTCGGCTTGTTCCATTTTAAGAAAAAGTAGATTAAAGTAATCCACAGTATGGAGATGATAGAGACTCGTAATGTGATTAAGCTCCTTCATTTGAAATGTTACAGTGCCCGATAAATCCATAATGAAACGGCTCTATATGGAAATGATAGCATGTCATATGACACTGTTGTGAGGGGAAAAATGAATTTTCAAACTAGCCGTACCTCTAATAGAAGATTCGAAGACCGTCATTAACACTAAACATACCATAACGGGTCAAATGACCCATGTTGAACTTTTGCATTGAAAATGCACGATCATCTTATTGCTTTTGCACATTTGACTTCATGACTTTTTCTAAGTAATTAATCTACAGTAATTATACTATATATATATATTTTTTGGTTTATTTTGAGCATTCTTTCTTTTATAAGCTTATCGAGTCATATTGCTTATCGTATTGTAGTCGGTAAGTTGCACGTTTCTGCAAAGACTGTTGCGTAAAGTAGTTCATCCAAAATAGCTGAGAATAATTTCAAGAAAAATCTAAGTTCTAAGTCTTGCAGATGGCCTCTCCGAGTTTTTTTTTTAATATCCTTGATTTAGCTGGCATAAATGCCTGGATTTTGTACAAGCAAACGACAGGAGAAAACATCTCAAGACAAGATTTTTTACTCAAGCTAGCAGTAGAACTTAGCACCGATTTTCGAGAACAACCAAAATAAAGAAAAAATATGCAAAAGGATCATTGCCTAAGTCTACTACAGATGCTTATCAACGTAAGAGATGTCAAATAGGATACTGTAAAGAAAATAAAACCAACGAAATTTGCTCTAAATGTAAAAAATATATTTGCGGAAAATGTACAAAGGACACACTTATATGTAAAAAATGCGATGAGCAATGAATTAAAAATTCTTATTTTTTGCTTTTGTAATAGGAAGTCAATTTATTTTTTGGTTTTATTATAATAAATATAATTTTTATTTTTATTTCCTTTCTAACATCCATGTTCCATACATTCAAGCATAAAACATAAAATCAGGTCATTTGACCCGCTATGGTAGAAATAGGTATCTATTAAATATTGGTATGATTAATGTTAACGGACGATACTGCCACAGCGAAGAAAGTGGAGGATCGAAAAGCAACCATCCAAACGATTGTGAATGAGATTAAAGTGAAGATTAGTTTTGGCAATATGTGGAAGATTACTCAATAAGAACTCTAAATTACGATGTTAATACGCTGGATTCCATGATTATTGGCCTTTTCAGAAGCAAACACGGCGCGACCTATCCAGGGAAATGTTGAATCTTTAGGGCAAAAGACGAAGATAATTTTTTTTTTGTCGTCTGTTAACTATGGATGAGTCTTGGATCTATTAATAAGATCCAGAGACCAAGGTGTGAAACCACATCGACTCACCTTCATCCAAGAAGTCCAAGGCATGGAAGTCTGCAGGAAAGGTCATGTTGTGTTTATTGGGGATGGTCATGGAATCATTTTAACAGACTATTTGGAGAAGAGTCAGACCATCACTAGTGCTTGTTACTGTGCACAGCTGATCTAATTCATCGATGCTTTGATCAAGAAACAGTGTAGTATGATGACCAAAGTTGTGTTTGTCTTCTTGCCCTGGCGGTGTATCTGATCATTCATCTCGAGGTGTGGATGAAGAATCAAAACGATGTGATTTTAAAATTTTGCCCAAGAAACTCAAAAACTATTGCGGAGTCGTAAATTTGAAAACACAAGTAGTGTCATTCAAGAGTTGGAACAATGATTATCGACGCAATATGCCAAGCTCTACAATAACTGCTTTCAAAAAGTCACACACAGAGAAATATATTTCTCTATACAGAAATTTTATGAATAACAAATAAAAAATAATTTCTATGTCAATTACTTTCTGTAATAATTTTAAAACTTTATATATTCTCTCTCTCTCTCTGTTATTTATTAAATTTTCTCTTACATATAACTGAGTGATAAATACAAGCAAGTATATAAATTTTTTCAAATAAATTTTCTTATTAACTATAGAGTATAAATAGCTAATAATTAGTAATTCCCGAAAATAATTATCAATAGATATATATAACAGAATTTTGCAATATTCAATAAAATAAAACTTGGGGAGAGGTGAAGGGGCATCTCTTATAAAATAAATCTCTATGAATAAGTTAACTGGCTTTTTTTAAAAAACAAATTTACTTGCAAATTTAACAGTTTGAACGCAGAATGCTTTTCAAACAGAAAAATATCTCTACATGAATGCAAACCCTCTTATGTGGTAATAATACAAATATCAAAATCATATTGTGTATTTTAAAAAAATCAGAAACATTTTATAAGTGTGTGCAATTTTTTCTCCTTTATACACAAGATAAAAAGGAATATATTGAATTCACATAAAAAAGAGATTAAAAAAGAAATGAGAATTACAATCCAAAGCAACATTTTCTATCCAATCAATATTGGAATTCCTCCTACCTAAAAAGAGTAATTCAGCAAGTCCTACTTTTTATCAGTCAGTTAAGTCAGTCTTGACAAAAACAAATATTGAAACTGTGTGATCAAATGAAAGTAAATATAATTAACACATACATAAATCACATGCATCATAAAACGACTGCAAAATATATTTACCTTACAGCCATATTTATTTCTTAAATATAAACTTTTCACTGAAGCAAATACAAAAATAACATTGAATAAAAATGTCTTCACAAATGAGATGCCTCTATAATGACATTTATATTCAATATCCTTTTCACTTAATTATACACCATTCTATAAAATTTTATTCCATTTTTTATTTCTGAATCAATTTGTGTATGCTTAATATGAACAAAGGTTTAAATGAAACTGGACATTGTTTTAGAAAAATTCACACTTTAAAAGAGTCCAGTCAATTTATTTGGTAACATCATTCATTTCAATGCATGTATATTAAATTTTTATGAAATACAAAATTCTACATCTTTTTCAAATCACGACATAAAAACGAACATAAATTGAAGCCTGAGGTTTTGTTTGATTTCTTAGTCATTATATATAGAGAGGTTTTGGTACACACAACTTAATATAGAAAAACTTAATGAGGATTAATTTTAAATGCCCTTTTCCATTAAGGTGCTTAACTTTTAACACTATAAAATGTTTCAAAAAATGAAAGCTTTTACAAAGAAATATAGTTTTATACAATAGAATGAGTAAGTTCAAAAAGTATATTGTTTAACTTGTTTTCAATTTATATATATATTTTTTTATTCTTCAAACAAAACAGGCTTTATTATGATTGATAATTTTCTAAATAAGATGTTTAAATGGCTAAATGTGTTTAAAATTCTTTGCAATTCACCTAAATATAATCTTTACTTAGTAGTGTGTGTGTGTTTGGGTAAAATGTATATAAAAAGTGAAAAATGTATGATACATGCATCAAAGAAATAAGAATACTTTCATTATAAAGCACTCCAAGTATTCAAATACAGGCTCTTCATATTTTGATAAAGGTATACATAAACAATTTGAAGTGTTCAGTGAATTCCCAACAAATGCAAATATTTTTATAAAACCAAATAAAGATTGTTTTGGGATATGATGCACAAGACAGATTAACTATGTTTTGATAATATACTTGACTTCCTGTCTCTACTAATAGTGTATGTCAGTTATTTTAGACAAACAAGAACATTCTTACAATTTAATTACTTCAACATTCTCAATTCAGGTTCATATGTGCAAAAAAAGGAAAGGAAAAACTCATAAGATTTACAAAAGGTCCTTTTTCCAGAGATTTAAAAAAAGAAATCCAGATATATTCTTTCAAAGAATTTAATTTAGGATAGAATCCTTGTTATAAAATAGCTACTATATAACATGTAAGATATTCAAAAGTATATCTTAAAATATGAATTTGTTTACTTTTATTTATGACCATAAAGTATACAGGAGATGAAAAGAATTTAATTCGGGAATCATTCATTATAAAAGAATTGATTCCTGCACAATTTGATTTTTTCAGCTAGAAAAATGTTGTAATTGTTATCAATTAAAACATCTAGTATAAGGAAATGCTTACTTATTAAAGCAAAAGCAATAGTATGCTTTAATACAATCTACAACCAAATGTTTCATAGAGATCTATATGATTCCTAACACTCTCAATGCAATATTTTTAATGATGTTACCTTGAATTTTATAAAAAATGTGTTCTTTCTCAAACTAAATTATCGGCAAAGTAGCAATAGAGTACTAATTAAATAATTATTTAATTGCTTTGTGGTTTCGTATCATTCCTAAAAGCACTCATGAGTTTATAAACTTCAACAGATTCAATCAAGTATTTGCTTCCAAAAGTTTAATTATGCTCTGAATATATCAAAATTTGTAGTTATTTTCATGCTTGGCAAGTTAAATCAAGTGTTTTAATCTGTAATATCATTAAAATACATTACAAAAGAAATATTTCCATTCAGTCATTTTAATATGTTGATAAAATTAAATAATTCTATATAAGTAATAGTTTCCAATAATATAATAGTATAGTTCTCAAAAATTCTGAATAAAACTAAAACAATTTATATCTCATCTCACAATAAATTCATTAATACTGAGAAAAGAAAACGAGGCACTCTTCTTTCTATTGATTTAAATTTGTATTTTCTACATTATTTTTTGATAAACTGATCAAAATCTTCCTTAAAAAACAATTTCAGTTATAGTAAAGCAGAATCTTAATTGTAATCAACAGTTATTTTAGATTCTTGTGATTGTATCTGCAATCTTCATTGTTAGCAGATAAAATTAATTACACAAGGGAAAATAATTGTAAGATTTCCACCCCATGGATAACTAAGTTTAATTTTCCTTTGCGCTTAAGATGCATAAACATATAGAAATGTTTGATAGACTGCTGTTTAACCCTTTGTTGACACTTTTATCAACAAATTGCTGCCTTGATTGACTTGCTAACAGAACACATTATCTTATGGAGACTTTGGAAAAAGTTTGTACAAATTAAATTTGTGGTCCAATTGTTTCAATTTTTGGTAGATTATGAGAGGAGAACACTTACATAGTTCTAAGAAGTAATTTTAACACTTTATTATCTTATTTTTTCTTAAATTATGAAATAGTGAATGATATGCAAAATATTTGTTTCAATGCTCGTCCAACTCTAAGAGTAATGAGTAAAACATTAAACCTGAAACATTGAGAACATGTGTATATGTTAATATATCAGCAGAAGCAATTAAAAAGTAAGCTTTGATTATTTACATTACTCATCCCTACATCATTCCTGATACCATTCTAAAACAAATGACTAAAAATAAAAAATAAATAATGCAATGAAATAAATGTCAACATTTTTCCAGTCTCAAAACATTTCACTACAATAGACATAGGACTACTTCTAGTGGCAAGAAAAAATACTAATGAAATGTTTTATCTAAAAGCTCAGAAATGGCACATCTAGCTGTGATAGACATTTATAAGAACGCATTAATGAGTTGTCAATCTTGTGAAAGTGTTAAATTAATCTTCTTTTTCAAAGAAAAAAAAGAAATTTAAAAATTATTTATTCATAGACCATTTAATTTTAAGAAAACTATTTATTTGATAATTTAGTAAAGATTTGTACTTAACACCTATTATTCCCATCTAAAAAAATTTTTTTTTCTCCAGATAAGTTATTGTTTCAATAATAATTTATTTTATGATGGGATGAAATATTATCAAACTCTAAAATTCATGGGCTGCATCTGCCCGATGCTGGGTGCTATTGGTCTTCCAAATAAGTTCCAGAGCCTTGGTTAAAATACTTTATTTACACAGCGCTAATGATCTTGTGCTCGGCCTGCACAAGTTTGGAGTGACCATAAAGTGGTTCACATTATAGGGGTGGGGAGCATGTCGTTCCACCCTAGCACCATTCAAATCAAGGCTATTTTCACAACATTGGTACATTTTATTTATATTTTTCCCTTCCAACAAAAATTTGAGAAACTTATTCTTTTCTCAACAAACAATTGAATATAAAAAATAAAAATTATAAATTAACTTTAACTATAAATGTACATCACAATTTGTGGTACTTGAATTCACTTATTAACCAAATACCAATATTTTTAAGACAGTTATAAAAAAAGTAAACTAAATAAATTTTTTTTTAACAAAGTACACTTGCATGCTATATAAAATAAATAAATTCCTGTGTTGCAAACCACATAATATATTCAAATGAGAACAAATGGAAGAAATAATGAAAAATAAAATTCTTAAGCAAAATATTAATGTTCTCAAAAAAACCAGTTTATTAAAATATTTTCCAAGATCTACAACTGATTTTATACATGAAATAACGAAACAGGTCTCCCTTTTTTACAAAAACATGATAAATATAAGTGAATATGTTAAGAAAAGAGAGAAAATCGCTTTGCTTTTGATTTTTCATTATTCACAAGATTAGCATCAATTTCTTTCAAAGAAGGAAGATGTTTTAAGTCACCTAAAACAGCTACAGATGCCTTGCTTTTTAGCATGCGACTAGAAATGTTATGAATGTCCTCTGAAGTTATTTTAGCTGCAATGACACAATAAAAAAAAATTTTAAAAGAAATTTTTAAATTGAACATAATAGTTTATTTTACTAAAGGAATGCTAACATCCCTTCAAAATATTAAAATAAATATAAAAATTTACTTAAATGTTCAAATACCACAGGAGTTAGGAATTTTAATCATTTCATAATACAATATATATATATGAACATTACAAACAAAAACTATGAACTGAAAACAAATGTAATTAATACATGCAAGGGTAAAATAAATTTTCAAGGTTTTTATATTAATAGCAAAAATATGAAACATTGTATCACATTTTTTGTAAACATTTGTTGAACTGGTATACAATAATTACTCTAATAGATCTTTCAAGTTAACTGAAATTTACACAAGTGATATAATTATAAATTTAAACATCTCTAAAAAAAACTCAAGAGATAAATATGAAAAAATCTAAAGGTTAAATTATAGTTCTCATTTCCTTATTAAAGAAATTAATTACACTCATGCTTTTTTTTTAACAGTACATCTTTCTGGATAGATTAACAGCAAAAATTTAATTTAGCTATAACAGCAGATCTTGAACTGCTGAAATTTCAAAGAGTATGAATTTAGCATGAAAATTTATTTTCTTTTTATCGTGAGACACTAACTTTAAATTTGATTAAGATTCTACTTCATTGTGCATAATTATATGAATCAAAGAAAGAAATTTGGAAATCTTGAATAACAAAAAAAAAAAAAAAAAAACACAACTGATCATGAGGATTAAAGTACAGATTTTTTTTAGTTGAAAAGAATGATTTTTAATACAGTTCTCTAAATTCTTTATATTTCATGCTTTACCACTATATATTTTAGTATTTTTACTACTTTTAATATACAGAGGATTTTTTAAAAAATTCTTTGAAAGAATTAATGATTGTATCACCTTACAACACAATTATGTCTAAAAACACATAATTACTAAAACTTTAAAAAAAATAGAAAACTCATTTACTTGTATCACATAAATGTAACTACGATAGCTTGCTTATTTTTTTAAGTATTCTTACACAGAAAATGCTTTAATGAAGTTAATATCATGCAATAATAATAAAAACACATTTCCATTGTAAGTTTTAAAATTTAAATACTACTCAGTAATTAAACTTTTAATCGAGTACAATTAGATAGCAAAAATTTAGTTTTTAACCATATAATAAATACATTTTGTTTCTAACACAAACACTTATAAAAACTCTACATAAACATGTGTGTTATCTATTTAAATTGGGCAGGAATTATAAAAACTCTTCTTAATAATTCCCTAATGACATCTTAATTATTTCATATACCAAAACTAATACCAAATATATTTAAAATGAATATGAAATAATTTTTTTACTTAGTAATTCCAGTATCCTATACAATAGTGCCTATATTTGAAAGGAGTTCTACAATTGTAAACAATAAATTGCTGCTATTTGTAAACTACACTTTGTCCAATTGCATGCCTGCATTCCATATATGATTTGGAACCATCGGGCAGAATCTTCATGCCCTTAAAATGCTTTGTCCTTAGTCTAGTTATTGTCGTAATTTTTTTTCTTTGGTTTGACCAAAAGCTCTGTTAAAATCCAAGAAAAAAATTATTGCTGCCAGAATTAAATTATAGCTGAGAAATTAAGACAACAATAACTAGACTAAGGACAAAGCATTTTAAGGGCATGAAGATTCTGCCTGATGGTTCCAGATCATATGTGGAGTGCAGGCACTGCCCAGGGCACACAACTGGATCCCAAACACACACACAATACAATATTTTTTAGCTGTCCTTCCATTGTTGGTGCCTTTTATAAAAAAGACAATGACTACAGTTTGGACATTCTATACTCAGATTGTGCCATGGATGTTGCCATGGCAGTGATTCGCGCCTTTGGCAACATTTGACTATATCTTTATGTTTTATTATTACAACCTCTGCACTTGGTCAAACACAAAAACAGCAACAATTGTTCTCACAATCAATAAAAATTCAAAGATATAACTTATATATATGTTTTTATTTTACAATGTAGAGATTTTGCTCTAAAATATCAAATCAACAACAAAAAAGTTATTGACTAAAAGAGTAAAGATTAAAAAACATTTAAAAAAAGAACTAATAAATTGCTCACAAAAAAAATGCGAGTGCAAAAAGTACTGATTTAAAAAAAAAATTACTTTATTTTCTTCTACATTAACTTCATCAAAAACAAGTTATGAAATCTGTTGCCACAAAAAAATAACAGCTCAAAATATAAATATCATTTAACATCTCCAGCAACCAAATTTAACAAAATTTTCCCAATATTAGTTAAGAAACAAATTCTCAAATTCAAAACAGAATGAAATATAATACATTAAATCATAAATTTACAATATCAATTTTACTCTGCTTTTTTTCCATTTCCTATAGTTGTTCAAAAACAAAAACTGAAAAAACTTTTCAAAAAGAACTAACCTATTTCTTGAATGAAATACTCCGGTTCTTTTCTTTTACCAGTAGCAAGGACTTGTCTTCCTATGTCTTCAAACATGACAGGTCTGGATTCAAGATTCATAAACAAAATTGACTGAAGCTGAGACTTTGCCCGTTCTAATTCAGTCTAAAAAACATTTTTCATTTTTTAAAGATGATTTTAAATCAAAAAGTTGATACCATTGAGAAAATAAAATCTATACATTTTCCTAATATGTACTCATAGGTATGGGTAAGTGTATTAACATCAATATAAATTTTTTCTTAAAAAACATTTACATTTCTGAGCAAAGAAAAAAAAAAATTATTGATTTTAAAAAATTTCAAAAAAAATTCTAAACATTAAATTATGATTTTTTTTTTATAAAATAAATTTGAAAATTCTAAGATTTAAAAATTTGTAAAAAAAAGTTTATTAGATAAAATGTACTGGCAAATGCTGTGGATTAAAATTTTTTATTGTTTAAAGTACTGCAAAAAAATTCAAGGAAAAACATTCATAACATGATTTCTCTCTATATAATAGCCTTCTCTTTATGGTTATGTGAAAAAAAAACCTTACAATTATAGAGTATATTTTATAAGCGTAAAAAGAAAGAGGAAATGTCTATCACATTCACATATTCATAACTGATATTAAAAACAGCTATTCTAGAAAGGTTTTTGTATGACAACCTACACTTTTGACTTATCTAACATTCATTGTGCCTTTATATTTACACCATCTAAACATTAATCATTAACACATTTCCTATAGTTTCTAGGTAGAAATTTTTATTTCCCAAGAGAAAATTTCTTGAAGTTAATTCTAATCATTTATTATACAAATTGACACTTTTTCATAATTGTTTCTATTTCAACAATTTAAATGTTTCATGATCAAGTAAAGGAATGTGATTTTCTTCATATTAAGACATGAATTTTTAACAGAGAACATCCCCCCTCACTCATCTAAATCCTTGAATGCAAATAACATTTTGGAGGGAATGTATAATATATATGCTAAATTTCAATAATTTTGTTTAATTTTTAAAATAAAAGTTGACAGCCAAAAAGTTTCAAATGAATTATTCTAAATGTACAATTTAAGGAATTATGATTGCAATTTAATAATTATACACATTTAAAACAAACAAACAAAAAAAGATTAAATCAAATAAAGTTTTTTTTAGAAATGAACTTACATGTGTTATTTGACCTGTCATATTTTTGAATTCATTTACTATGACATCGGCTAATTCTCTTAGCTAGATAAAAAGATAAAATTTATTATTGACACATTCTAACTTTATTTCTGAATAATTCTAATTCTTATAAAAAAATATGAACATTTTATTAACAAATTACATTTAAAAATTCAAGCCTTAATTCTATTTCTACTAATATGAAAAAAGGCAACCAAAAATAAAAATAATTAAATTTTTTTGATTCAGACAGAGAAAAATGCAAATTTAATATTTATATTTAAGAAAATAACTATTTAATCTCATCCCAATATATAAAATAGAAGCAATATTCAAAATTTTAAAAAAATACATTCATTTTAAAAAGTATAAATATTATCAGTAACCATGATAAACAGCATACAAATCATCACAGCATACTAAATTGTTTTTAATTTAAATCACATTTTTATTAATAATCAATACTGAAATTATTTTTATGCATGGCATTATAAATTAAATATTGTGAAGCCTTACTTAAACCAATATTTATTAAAAATTTTTAAACATATAATAGGGCAGAATAAAAATAATTTACCTTAGCTGGAGGAGCACTAGCAAGAATGCAAAACAGACCGCTATCCGAATAAGCATGATTGAAAGCAGTTGCACTGTACATCCAATGATACCTGAAATCATAATAAAAAAATGTTTTAAATTTATCAAAAGAGTTTTTAAATTTGTCACAATCTTGAGAAATTGATAAAGGACCACAGGTACAAAAGCTAAAAGTTAATTCTATCTGACAAAAAAATATTTATAATAAAAAATGAGTACAAAGTTAATAAATCGAACACTTCATTGCACTTTAACGTACACAAAAAATTGAAAATGTGCAATATGAAACAAATGCTTGAGCAGTTACGATGTGATTTTTAAGTGTGTAGTAAAAAATTTAATCATGGACAGCATTTGTTTAGCCTTAAAAAAACAAAATATTTTAATTAATTACTTCACATTTTATGCAATAATTGCTTTATTATACTAAATATTATATAACCACAATAGTCGGCATATTTATTTTACTTTCCAATTTGTCATTCAAGTAATATTTTTACAGGTATCTGATTACCAACTTTAAAATTTTATTCTACAAGCTTACTAGCTTATATGTGATTTAATGTTGTTCATATTAAACAGATAAATCTTTAAAAAAATTTAGGTCAGACAGTGAAAATATTTTCAAATTAATAAACATAATTAAAAAGTATCACTTTTAAAAATCTGACAGCAAAGGAGAATAATTAATAATTTAAAATTACAAATTTATTAAAAATGCATGTTTGTAATGGTTTATTTTCTCACTCAAAGATTCTAATTGCATCTTTAAAACCAAGTTTCAATCTAAATATTCTTAAAGTATCAATAATATTAACTCATAATAAAATAGTAAAATATAAAATATTTTTTAGATGACAATGTTGACTTTAACATATAAATATTGATTTCTTGGAAATTTCATGTACTAATAATTTTATAATAGGAAGAGGGGAGATTGAACAATGAATCAAATAATAACCAAAAAGTAATCTTGGCAATAAAATGATTATACATCGGTTCAGATTATACAAAATTAACAAATAACTATGTTGCTTGAGGTCTAACATTGATTGAGCTAAGTAAGTGAATGTTAAAAAATTTCATGAAATTATAAAGAGGGGAGATTTTAAATTAATAAACAAAATATTCCTTAAAAAGAATTAATCACAAAACCCCAAACAGCATTGAATACTTAAGCAAATGGAACTATATGAAAAAAATATAGAATAAACTATAATACCAATTTTTTTAATTAATACAATTAATAATGTGTTGTTGTTTCTAATGCCACCTGTCTGACGTAGACAGATTGGGGCCCATGAAATTCATCATGGCAAGGGACGCCTGTTGTTGGCCGTAGCCTTGAGCACTATATAGGTGACAGTACGATTTAGCTTGGTTCCACCCCAATTTTGAGGGAAAACACCCTAGGGGAGGGTCAGGGACCTCCCATCTCTCATCCCCTGCCACCAACCTCACAACAGGATTAATGGCTCGATGGCTGTTTAGGGTACCCCATGCCACAAAAGCACTATAAAAATAAATCAGATTGCTCAATTTTTTTCCCACTTTCAAACATTGAAGTATAGTGATAGTAAATTATACAAAATCATCAATACTACCCAATTTTAAATATTTTTTAAACAATTAGAGAAATTACGTGCAATTTTAGATTCAAGGGTTTCAAACTACTGAAAATTAAAATATCAAAAAATATTAAAATGCTACAATTTGTTTTTTCATAATTGTATTCAACAATTCATATTTTTGTAATGGTATCCATTTTTTTTTATTTACCTATTTACTTTAAGTTTTGTTCCAATTCAGTACAATGGTAACATTGTTTCACATACTATTTTTTTCACTCACTCACATGTTTAGAAAAAATGTAATTTATATGCTTAAATTTATATGATAAAAACTTCAGAAATTATAACTAAAAAATAGCCTTTTTGCATTATCATAATCTAAAAGTTTGGGAGCTGTTTGGGTTTTTTGAACAGTTGTTTATAATAATTTAAAAACCTAAAAAAAATGAAAATTGCTATTTTGTTCATAGGTATTTCTATTTCAAAGCATCACTTCCCACTCCCAACCCCTAACTCACAAATTTTATTTGTTGGGGAAAAGATTATTTATTTGATTCTGTGAATTTATTAACTTAAACCTAACAATATGAAAATAGCTATATTTTTAAAATCCTTATGTTACAACTTAGAAATCCCGTTATATAACATTAACAATACATTACATGACACTGAAAATGTAACACTCAAGGAATGGTCTGAAAGTGAAACTCACAGCAGAGAGAAACAATAACTAACAAAAATGACGTTTATTTTGAATTGATACAGGTAACACAGAACTAGAGTTATGTTAGCTCATTAGTTTATAAGACCACAAAAGACAGTGATACGCAAAGCAACACGTCTAGAGATATTCAATGAGAGTACTAATGGCATCCTCAAGTATGGCTTGCCATTTTCTGTCAATCATTTGTAATAGTTCATCTTCTGAATGGGACAGTGGCAGGACACTTAAAAGTGCCATCCTATCATGTCCTAATGCATTCAATTGGCCAGAGATCAGAGTAGCATCTGTACATCTTGTAGATGTCCTAATGTATTCAATTCGCAAGAGATCAGAAAGATGATGGTCAGAGTAGCATCTGTACATCTTGTAGAGTATGTTGGCTGATGTGTGTGTCCCCCATCGTGTTATGCAACTGATAAATGACATTGGGCATCTCCTGACAGAAGGGAAGTAGTGTTGCCACTTGCAGCATATCATCCAAATATTGTTGTGCCATCATAGCAATTTAAATACAAACTGAAGATGACCTATCATATATGATTACCTCCCAAACCCAAATGCTGTGTTGTACATAGTGGGCATTCCATAGATGTGGCCAGATTGGACCTATCACCAGACACATACATAGCAACTATCATCAAACAGAAGCATGACTTGTCTGAAAATACAAGACATGCTTCTGTCTGTCCAATAATAGTCTATTGCAGTGCTCCCCAACCTTTTTATCGCTGCAGCCTGGTCAACATTAGATAATTTCATTGCGGCCTGCTGAGGGGGAGGACATTGATTGTTTATATATTTTAGATTGTTTTGATTTAATAATTTTATTTTAATAGTATTTAAATGTGTCTTCAGAATAACATATAGTTATACCAAAAATGAATATAAAGTGATTTTCATAAGAAAAGCAGCTCAAACCCAAGAAAAATATACCACAGTAAATAAAATGGAAATAAATGTTTCTTGTGTGGATCCCCAGACCGGGGGTTGGACACCACTGGTCTATTGGATGTGCAATCTACCATCCATGTCACTATTTCCTGGAACCATTGAAAATAGTCATCTGTGCTATAGGATCAATGGTACACATAGTAAATACTGGCAGTTTTAACAGATGTCACGAATACAGGCCACTAAGCTAATATATAGGAAATTAAAAAAGAAGTCAGACATTATAAAAAAAAAAGTCAAAAATATTTATTGTCTACTGCATCCCAAAAACAATGAGAAAGAAGACAAGCATACACTCATGCTTACTGCATAATGAATAATCTTTGATTAGTTAACTGTCCTGGAAATTGGAAGATGTTTTCTTCCTAAGGGCATAACGAAGAAATCATTCAAAACACTAACAACCAATTGGCATCAAATAGTCCTGGTCAATATGGGAACATCAAGGATGTCTTTCAAGTGTTGTAAAATGGAGGCAGAAGTGGCTTGCAAGGCCATCCCCACTGGTTGATGATCCATGAATGTTTGCATTGCTCTGGTTATACCAGTAGCTTTCAAACTTGTCATATTTCCTAGTTCCGACCAACTTTGTCACAACCCGTACACAGTGGAAATGTATAGATGGGTGTCAGTCAAGATTTACTGTATGGACTAACCTGCAAGTATGGATCATCACACTCGCCATAAAATTATCTGTCTGCTGAACTGGAACTGCCTCTATTGAGAATGCCCTGGCATTCTCTGATGTTACACATGAGTTTTAAGACAATAAAATCTCTACAACTACTTTCCAAGCAGAGATAATGGCATGAATACTACCCATTCTGCAGGTTCCTTCACATATTCTTTCACTTCATTTTAATTATTCAGTGAGGTGTACCTATCCTGAAATTTACATTATTTTTTTACCACTTCTTGATGTGACATTTTCAATGTCACAGTTATATACTTATATTACATACTTATATTATATACTTATTCTTTGATAAAAAGTGTCAGAACTGATTTATCCTGCACTTTTAAATATATTTTATGATAACTACAGGAAGTCATTTTTTATCATTAAAAAAAAAAAAAAAGGGAGAAAGTTAATTTACATTCCAAAATGAGTAGTTGAATCAAAGAATATCACTGACAGCTCATTAGAAATTTTTTCAAAAAGTTAAAATAATAATTATCACACACAAACCTGTTTAAGACATTTGTATACAGTCGTGTGTACATTCCTTTACCAGGTCCACCAGCAGAAAAAGATCCACCACCTCCCATTAAAGTGTTTAATACACAAAATGAAATGAAATCAGAATGCTGATGAGAACAACTTTCAAGTCCGAGAGTAAAATAAGCTAATTCAGGCATTGGTGATGGCCCAAAACTGATACTGGCCATGTCTTTTTCCATCTATAAAAACCAAAAATAGTATTTTCCTTCAGGAAATAATTTTTTAAAATGCATCGTTAACTATAAGAAGTAAATCAGTTACAATACTTATAAGTTCAAATAATTTTAAAAGATGACCTTCTTCCCCCTCCCCCCAAAAATATACTGAGGTTGAAGTGCGAATAAAGTAGTTTAAAACTTGAAATTATTTAACTAATTTCTGAAATAAAATTTATGAATAAACTAAAAATTATAATATATAATTATTTCATCATACAATATTTGTACAAAATCTTTGAATTCTGTTCATATAAATGTAAAGTATATCAAATACCGTTTATTATAACTGAGTGATTTTTTTTAAGGTGGAATAATGGAGAACTATATTAATTTAAGAATGTAATCCTTCCAATTTGTATTTAAAATCCAACTTAATACTCTCAGTTAATTAAAATTTCAACTCTTTCCTGGGTGTAGTTTTCAAGGCATAATTAGTGGAAGAGTTTAACTACGTAATTCTTTCAATAATGTCCTATAAATTCAGAATCAAATACAGAACACACTTTGGTGGCCAATTTATTTATTCAATGCCTACAGTTTTAAGAAATTCTTCAATCAGATACGTTTCATATGAATGTGCATTATCCATAAAAAGTCATATCATATGAAACTAAAAACTCCTAACAAAGCATTGCATGTTATTGTGAGATTAAAATAATTTATAACTATTACTAACTCCCCCCCTTAACTTACATTTTAATTAATCACCATTTTTCAAATGTAAAAAAATAATTCATCCGCAATATATGTCATTTTAATAATCAGCCAAACACAACAAAAATTAGAAATTGTATTTATTGAACTTCCCTTTAATACTTGAACCAACTGTAGACTATATAAAACACATGCAAAGGTGAGCATCCACAAATCATATGCCTTCTTAACTAAATTTGAATCACTATTACATTCCTCGTGAGTATGCCAAGGATTTTTACCAATGAACTCAGTACACCTAAGTTATTTTTAGAAGTCACAATATTTTTTTTGAAATATTCATCTGTCTTGTCCTTAACATCATGACCTATTCAATCCATAGAAAATGAATAGTATTCCACTTCAAAGATTAATCCTTTTACATCATTAAAAATGTTCCTTAAAAGACCCAAATCAAATCTACACAGTAAAAGTATGAACAAAAATAAACTTTAAGTACTTACCTAAACTTGCATGGTGCAACATCATAATACATATATTAGAAATATTTTAATTAACTGGATTATACATTTATAATAAGATGCAAATTTTTCTAAAGACTAATTAAAATGATTAAACACAACAAATATCATTACACATTATTGTATGGTTAAGATAATTTTGGATAACAATAAGTGTACATGCACATATGTATGATATTCTCTACACCTCTTACTTTCCCTAAAAAAACAATAACAAGAAATTTTGGTAAACCTCAGCCAGATTATATTTTATATTACCTTAACCAAACCGCCAGTGTATTGTGATAAAGAATTATCAATAGGAAGATCCTGATCAGCAGCCAGTTTTTCCATTTCCCAAATTGGGTGTTTTTCAACAAAATACCTATCAAAAACAAATATAAAAAATTGCTATTTTTTCAATAATGACAATTTAGATAAATATAATAACTTATCGCTACAAGCAAACTAAATAGTCGTAACAACTTAAAACTAAGTAGTTTTGTCAAACAATTGGCTCTGCAGTTTACACAGACACATGTTTAAGTTTTAAACTGCAGAAATAAAGATATCTAAATAATAATTTGAGCTCATCAAAATTGTATGAGCATAAAGCCTTTGGCTGCATCATTATTTCAAAATTAACGAATCCAAATGATATGATATGAGTCTATGATATATTACATACTACATACTTACATCATTGAAGCTTAAATATCAAAATATACAAAGGTCTACAGTAATTTATAAAAAGCTAATAAGATCCAAATATACCTGAGCTATGCTATTAAACATAGTGTATAACAAAACAAAACAACACAAACAAAATATTATGAAACAGAAGTGTTTTTTTAGTGTAACAAAAAATAAATAAATAAACTTATATGCTTAGCTATGATTACCCTTATTATAAAATTAATTTAACTAAAATAAAATAGAAAAATTGCTGAAATTCCTAACAGTAAACTAATTACACATAAAATTCTAAAAATCAGAAATTTATTTGACTTTTTCAAAAAGTTAAATTTGTTATCATTATCAAATAACAATGACTTTTTGAAAAGTCATTTTTATTTGACAATGAATCCACAACGAACTTATATTCTAAAATCAAGTATACAAATGCACAAATATCTACAGTTATTGCATTTTACATTTTTATTTTTAATTTTAATTTACCAAAAATAACAGCTTTGAAGATGAAATACATAAAAAATGAGGAATTTTATAGCTAATCATTTTCACATACACATATCGCAGAATGTAAATATAGTAATGTATATATATACATTCATTTTTCTCCACTTATATATTTTTCAAGATTTTTATAGTTTTAGAAAAAGGCAGAATAAAAAAAAAAAAATCATTAAAAATAAACTAAAAGAAATTCAAGCTTTAGAACCATGTTGCCACCCAGGAGTATGCTGAAGATTTGATTCTACTTACAATCTACAAAATCAAAAGTGTGAATTAAGACATATTAAGTCCCAGAAGAAATTTATGAATCATAAAAAATGAATAAATAAATAATAAAATAATAAATTAATCATACAGATAAGATTTTAATACTTGTTTTTATTTAAATAAACATAAAAATTTAAAAAAATCCAATATATAAAACTAAATAATATGAATCTTAAAAAATAAAATTATAAAATGAAATGAAATATTAAATAGGATAATCAATCAGATTAATATTAATTATTACCTAATCAGTTAACAATTACTTTGACTTACTTCTGACATGCTTCCATCAAAGCCTCATGCTCAATGCCCACACCAGCAATAACCATTCTTGATGGAGTAAAATGATTCTTTAGGTAAGTATATAGGACTGTACGATCAATTTTAAAAACATTTTCAGGTGGACAAAACTTAGGAAGACCTAGAGTATTATTATTATATGCGGCCTATAAATAGAGAAAAACACAAGAAAAAAATTACTTTGATATTAAAAAAATGCATCAAAAAAAAAGAAGAGAAAAAAAAACTAGTACATTCTTATTAGTCTCTTGAAACAAGAATAAACAAATTAATGCTTAACATAATTACTTTATGAATCAATTCCATCATAAGTTGTTCTTGTTCTTGCCTCATTTCAATGTCTTCTAACTCAAATTGTATTGTCTGACGAGCATTGTCAATCTGTGCATATAATCAATATAAAAATTTAATATTAAAGAAATAATATGACAAAATCACATATGAGGTATTGTCCAGAAAGTAAAAGTACTATGAAGCTCAAAGGGAATTTTTCTCATCAAAGTTTGCAGCAGAGCATTCTAAGTTAAGGTCTTGGGAGTAGCTCTCTTGTTTGTCTTGGTTGAAAACTCTTATAGTACCCCATTGAAAGGAATGCCCCAATTTTAAACCCTACTAGTTGCAAATTGAAAAGCTTAGTCCAGATTCTTGTGAAAGGAAACATGCCACTTCTAATGAAATGAAATATGTTAAAAGGGGCTGGTGCTCAAGAACATACAAATGATGTTGAAGGTTTGTAATTATCAAAATAAATATTAGTGATAAACAAAGGTGTGGACATCCACCAACAATCTGATGAGATGATGATCAAACAAACAATTCATGATGATCATTGATTGACTTAAGATAAGATGAATAAATTTTCTAGAGAATCTCAAAATTTCTTCTCTATAAAATCATTACAAATATACCTGGTTTTTTTAAAATTGGGCCCAAAATGGCTTCTAAAATATCTTAGAAATCAATGCAAAATCAACAGAATCACACTTTCAAAGGAATTTCTATGGCACTTTGAACTGATAGATAAGCAATTCTTTGACTTAATAGCAACTCATGAGGAAAAGTAGATGACCCACTACACCTTAGGCAAAAGACAATACAGGAACACTATCCATTCTTACCATTAGTGGAAAAATTAAAAACTGTTGTTTTGGACTAAAAAATTCATGGCTCTTATCTTTTGAGACTAAAGAATTCTCATTCAACTTTTGCATCAGGAGTGAGTGTTTTTTAATGTACTATAAACCAATATGAGGGCCATTGGGGAAGGGGTCATCATTATTTTGAACCATCAAGCGACTAGGATGACACCTGAACTGGCACCCCCTTTCCAAACTATGCCCATGAGAGGTCTTTGAACCTTGACAGATTTAATGCACATCAGCCCTTCTACATAATGGGGTTTTCAGATGAGCTAGGGTTTGAACTCATAACAAGTCAACCACTAGCTTGTGGCCATGACCACCAGGCTACAGTTGCTTTTTAACGTCAGTGGAACAATTAATGCTCAGCATTATTTAAAACTTAAAAAACCTATGGAGGGTAAAGTGGAACACACACACAAAAAAGGGAGGGATGCTAACATAGGATGTGTGTTTTTTGTATGACAATGTCTTTTTACTCAGCCAACACCATAAAGCAACCTTTGGACTCATTTGGTTCAGACATCATCAACAACCCCTCTTGCACTCAGATTTACCACTTTTAGATTATAATCTTTTCACCTTTATTAAGTAGTTTATCAGTGGAAAAAAGTTTTCAATAGATGATATTTAGAGTACCATCAAATAATGGGCCTTTCTTAATGAAAGAATCTGAAAGCTCATTGCTTCCCTCATAAAGTACATTGAAAAGTAAAGTAAAAATGTTTCATAAAAGCATATGCGTTTTTCAAAAAATGTATTAGTTTTGAATTTTTAGAAAGTATTCTACTTTCTGGACATGCCTTGTATAAAGAATAACATTTTAAATAAAATGTAACACTAAAAGTTTGCCAACATAAATATCAAGTCTTCACAGAAGTTCAACAATGGTATACTATTCAAAATAAGAAATATTAATTTATTGCTTTGCAGTAAATTCATTGATTAAAACAAGTTTCAACTTTCTGTATAACACCAAAACAACTTTCATGTAACTTAGCTTTAATAACACAGAAGAAACTGAAAGAATGCTTCTGTTCCAAATATTTCCTTTGTAAGATACTAAAGACTATGGTCTCTTTTATTATTATTATTTAAGATGTTCTCTAATATTTAATTATAAATTCATTTCATCAAAGTAATTTGTAGCATGTAGCATTCAGAAAGAATTTTGATTCTTTTTATTTCTTAAAGTAAACTTAGTGTCCCTATGTAAAATATTTTACTTAGATTTTTGTAAAAATTAAGTTGATTCACAGCTTAAAACTGATTTTTGCACTATGACTTGAAATGCTGAAAAAAAATTACTAGCAAATCATGCAGTTAAGCAAGAATACAGACACTATTCCTAAATTCAAGAAGAGTAATACAAAATGATGTAAATTGTGATGCTTTGAATAAACTCTAAAGGCAGTAATTTAACAACTCAAAGCTTAACTATACACTTTTAACAAATTCAATGAAAATTCTTCAATCTATAACCTGAACACATTAAATGGATGCAAAACTGATTTTAAAATTGGTTTTCTTTTTTGCCTGAATTAAAAGATTTACAGCTAAATAAACAATGAAATTGAATTAAATTGTAGAATTTATTAAAACTCTTCAAAAAATCTTATATACAATACATATTTCTTTATAAAGAGAGAGATCTCCTTCATCTAAATATCTAAAAATTACCTCTTCATTTAATAATCTTGGTCTTAACACAGCTTCTGCAAGAAGACTAACAACAGGATCCAAACTTTTGGAATTTGCAGAGGCTGCATATATTAAAGTATCCCTAAATATAAAAAAAGAAATAAAAATAGTAATCAAACAATAATAAATCACACAAAACATCCCCATTTAGATAACTTTAATGAAGTAAAAAAAAGTTCCTTTACATAAAAATTTCTTTTACAGAAATTTCAAATATAAAAAAGATGCAGAATTATCGAAAAAAAAGTATTTATTATATAAATTTTGCTAATTGCAATAAAAAAATAATTCAAGACTTGACAGTTTGTGAGAGGTTTACACCTCTCTCTTGGGCATCTAGATACAAAGGGGGGTAGCGAAGAAACACAACAACAATCAATCTCTATTTATTTATCACACAACAAAACAGCACAAATTCAATTAATAACAGTAAGAGAATGTCTTGGTGCTAACCACAAAAGTGGAACAATGACGATAATACACAAAAGATTAGGAGACTATCAAACTCGATCCTTACTTTATATAGGATCTAATCTATCATCCGATTAAATATAATATCAATTTAATCTCAGTGAATAATCATCACTTTAAAGCTTCTTCCTAATAAGTCTTTAATAACAATAATTCAAATATGATACCTGTCAATAACGATCTCACCTGATTTCGGGTTTATCTCCTCTCCTACTCACTATTCTAGTTAGAAAACTTCAACTATATATATCTAACTTAATTTGAATGTCCCGATTTTCTTCTTACAAAGGGTTGGTTGTGAATAACGCGAATCGATAGCCCAAAGATTTCCCAAGAGGATTAGTTGAAGGATCTGTCACAAGTTTATAAACATTATAAGATTATTTTAATTCAGAACATTCAGTTTTATGGAAATACTGATATACATACAAAATTGCATATTACTCAAATATATAGAAAACAGATGGATTATAAATTCTTCAAAAACAATATTCCTTAGATTGTTTAAGGGGACACAGTACAATTCAATTGACAAAAATTGGTCAAAATATCAAATCTAATTTTTCTAGCCGAAATTATTTTTTATATACTTTTCTCTATAACCTCACAAAATTTAAAAACTCTGAACTTAAAAAATGCAGAATTATGATAGTTTTTAAGTTTGTTTTTATTCACATCCCTATGGCAAATCAAAACTTTAAACTTACTTATCTCAGAAAGGTAAAATAACTAGTTTGTCTTCATTTAAAATGCTAAGGCATTTTTTCTATTGTGCCTAATGCTTTGAATTTTTTTTTTTTACCTATTGTTAATAGTACATGTAACAAAAGTTGGTATGCATTTTTGAATCAAAGCAATACTTATTTTTTAAAAAATAATTGAAGTTAGAATTTGCAAATTTTTCAAGGAATTTTCAATAAGGATTCATAAAAAGAAGTATTGTACAAATACCAATCATGTTATCGAAAAACACATACCAACTTTTGTTATACATAGTTGGACGTACTTGTAAATCAAATTTCCTGTGCGTACATAAATTTTTGTAGGAGGAGTAGCATTTTAAAATCACAAATTTTAAGTTTTTTCCTCAAAAAATTAAATGGCTAACTTTTTATGAAATTTTGGGCACTAAATCTGTTTTACATAGTATACACACATAGGAGGCAACCAAAAAAATTTTGAAAATCCTTATATTAAAAATTTTTGCTTAAATTGTGTACCATGTCCCCTTAAAAGTCATATACCTAATGATGCCCATTAATTATATTCTTCAGTTATGATTTGAAAAGCACATTTCATTTTAATTTATTAAAACATATATACTGCTTTATTCTTGCTTATAAATAACAGTCAAATTAATACTGCTGAATCAGATAGATAATTATATTCAAACTCAATAAACATATTTTTACAAAATGACAAATATAAGCTTATGTACAATATAATAGGAACTTAAATACTCACCTGCTACCTTGACAATCACATATACCTCCATGTCTTTCAAGTTCTTGAAGAATAGCATTTTTATCATCAAATTCAACCGTTGACTAAAATAAACAAACATTTTTAATACTTCAAACAAAGACAACACATAATCATATGCCAATTAAGTACACACACATTAATAATGTTGCTTTAAAAAAATTATATCTGTACAGCTAATTTGTTAAATTATATCTATACAGCTCTTACAAAAATTCCATTTTCAAAATCAAACATTAAATTAATGCAGAATGCAAGCCGATCAAGGAACAGAATTTCAATAAGATTTACTACAATGCTTATAAAAATTACTTACTCAATTTAATTTTCACTTTAGTAAAAAATTTCAAAGAATTTTGCTTAGGATTAATACCCAGTGGTTAAAGAAAAATATCTCAGTTATATGTGTCTCATTCCTCAAATTGCACATTCTGTCTTTCTTACTTTTAAAATGAAGTCAGTGAATTCTCATTCTGAATAATCTTCCAATTTCCTCACTGGCTTTCATAGAAAAAAAATTTAATTTTTTCTTACTTTTGACACTTATTATGATTATTAATTATATTTTTAAAAATAATTTTCTTTCAATGAATTTAATTTTAAAAATAAAATTAGATATGTAATTTCAGAGTTCATACTAACAGTATATATTTCATGATCATTTAAACAAATATTTAACTAAAAGATGAGAAAAATTTCAATATATATAAAAGCTTTAAAAAAAGTAATAAAATACATAGAGAAAAAGAGGAATACATATATATAAATACTTGCATTGAAGGCTAATTTCTCTAAAAAGTGAGATATTCCACTAGGATAGGATACTTCATACCTTGAGCCTGAATCAATGACAACTAGAAAATAATAAGAAAAAAATTTGATATAATTTTTTTAAGACACTTTTTAACTTAAAAAAAATAAAAATTTGGAACTAGTCATAGATTTACCTCCAACAGTACATGACTGTCCAAATTTGTTCTGAGAAGCAACTCTAAGTCCATTTGCTAAAGTAGTGACTTGAGTTTCGTGGTTTAAATTCTTACTAGAAGCAAAAACTGGTTTGGGCAAAGATGGTAATGGTTCTGAAAGAGGTACTTTCCAAGAAGAATAGCTGACAGAGCTTTGAAATGAATGATATTTTTTAATGCACCCATTTGAGATATCTCTGGAAGACAAAAGTAATTTATTTAATAGCTCTAAACAAAACAGAAACAAAAATATTTTAAATATTTATAATGCTATACCCTTTCCTTATGCACCACCCTAGATGGAATTTCAACAAAAGAAAAAAAAGTAGGTAGTGTATTTATCCCTAAAGAAGTCTACGGGTAAATTTATGTGAGAACTGCACATATCATTTTGATTTTGTGGGTGTTCTTTGAGTTGGAACACTGCACCACCAAAGCTCTGCTTAAAGCAAAGTGCTTAAATAAGTAGATTTTACATATGAGTAAAAAACCAATGTATACACCTGTGTAGCAGATTTAGTATGACCACAGGGAGAGGCCGACTACTCCACTCTCCCCCTCCCCAAATAAAAATAAAATGAAAGAAAAGTTTTTTGATTGTACATGATTTTCTATGTACAAATGAGACAGATATTTGCAATTTTAGTATATATATATATATATATAAGTCCTATATTCAAAAATAGTCTACATATTATTTCTCAGATTGATGAAAATTTTCTAAGCATGTCACACTTTTTTAGTAGAAGCATAAACCAACATAGTAGGTATTGCACATATAGCTTGTTTTACATGGTTTAGCTTTTAGATTACAGTATGTACATGAGTATGAACCTTTTACCAGCCAGTGTTCCACATTGCTATGATGTTTATCATTAGAAACCTTCTCTTTGAATTTGGTAATATCTTCATAGCTTAAAGGAAATCATCTCATCAATGAAGTTTGACTGCTTTATGGCATTAATACAGTAAATTTAAGCAAAATTCTTCAGCTGTTTATTTTTCCTTCAATAAACATTTTGTATTGCATGTAAGTGTTTAATACAGGTACATCCAGAAAATGGAAATATATTCAATGTCCCCAATTTTAATTTTTACAATCTACTATGGAAAAGTATATAAGTTGGCCAGATTTATCCACGATTCCCTCATTTTTATTATAAGTATACTTTTGTACAATTTACCTGAATTTTTGTGCCATCTTTCTCTTTCTGAGCTAGATGAATGACATGAGGAAGAAAAGAACAAGATTGTCATGCATCACTTATCTTTACATTTTAAGTAGATTAAGTTATTACAGAGGGCCCAGTTGACCTCTCCTCTATTCAATTATTGTCACTGACATGCGGAGTCTTCAACAGATTGCTATGTGTAACTCTGGTAGTTCCATTGCATATATATTTGCTTCCAAAGAGCAAAACAGTTCATATGCTATACATGAATATCCAATGAATTTTACTATGCAGCCATTCAGTCAGTTTTTTTCACATTTTCTCCCAAGTCTTAAAAAATTAGGATATACTTCATCAATTTGTTGATAACATTGATGATGAAAAAGAAGCAGCAAAAATAAAAAGAGTTAGGATAGAGAAGATATTATTAAGATAGTCTAAGTGAAAAAAAATGAAAAAGATATTCCAGACTCCAATTGCATATTCCAAGACCCTCTAAACAAGAAAAGTTATTCTAAGCAACAATGATCTCAAGTTAAGGAACAGCCAACAAGATCTGCAAGCAAGAGAATAGGAAACAAAATGACAGTAAAAAAATAAAACTATCTTTCCTAATAGATTGGTTAATAAAACTCAATTTTCTTTCAATATTTTGAATGCCATATGGTAAAGGTACTTTATTCTTTTCATGACAAACAAAAAAATTGTACAGAAAATTCACATCAATTTTGGAACTTAAACTATTGTTCAATTTATACTACTACTATAACTCGCAATTCACTTAATTTATGATTTATCAACTATAACCCCTAACTATTGTGTGATAATGGCACTAGCATAGCTAGCTCCGAGAGAGCCTGTATCAAAATTCCTTTGGGGCCCTTTTTTAAATATGGGAGCCCTGTTAGTGGGACTGTAGTTACACATGTTGGGGCCCCTGTATCATTGATACGGCGGTAGCTACGCCCCTGGTTAATGGGTCAAATAGTACTTAGCAATTAATTTTAATTCTCTAATAAATGTTGTAGTGGCCTCATTCATGCACAAGTGGAACTCAAAAGCACACATAAACAAGATTTAATGATCAACAAAAGTCAACGGATCTAGTTAGTATGGTGCATTGTGTAATTAATACATATTTATAGGGACAATTCATGTATTTGTTATTATTAGTATTGACAGTGTGTTCATTTATTTGTTGATATAAGTGACAGTTCTGCAGAACTGCAATAATCTCTATTTTCATATCTATAATATTCTATTTATTCATAATAATGTTTTTCTATGCATATAATCTCAACAATTAGTGGAAAATACAGTCTGCTTTTATGGGAGAGGTTTACATTTGAAAAAACTAGACAAAAGCACCTACCAAAAAATCTTTGTGCATAGGAGAGCTTTGAACCCCCAAACCCCACCCTTGCGTATGCCACTGTCTATTATTAATGTATGCCATTCCTGAAAAAATTACAAAAATCTTTTTATGGTTAGGGTTGTACAGTTTCACTAAAGTGGTGTTCAGCATGTGCATGCATTGGAAAAAATAAACAGCTAATTCATTACAAAACACTGAGACATACAGTATTGATCCTGTTATATAAGTGTAAAACAGTATTTCTCTTCAACTTATGTGTTGAAATTAAAAACTTCAAAACATACTTTTTAACAGAATGAACATGTGATGTACTTTTTCAAGTGTCAACCTTGTCATCCAACAGTTAAAAATTTAAAAGCATAGTGACTATATTGTTATAGCTCAATATTCCAAACAATGAAATTCTTGAAAGTGATTAAGCATAGAATCAGATTGTCATGTTTCTAGCTGTTTCATCTAACTTGAAATTATTATTTTTAGAACAGCAAATATATAATTCACGGGGAATTTATATTAAACAACCATGTCCTCTTAATATTCCCTAGAATTAATTCCTGCAATTATTAGTGAACATTCTATAGTTGTTTCTCGATAAAAAGGTTGGGTACTTGCATATTATTGCAATATTCAAGATAACTCACCATGTTGGCAATTTTGCATGTCGTATGCACTGAATTGGAAATCATGTGCTTCGTTTCATATAATGTCATTAGCAGGTTGTGATAATACGTCAGTATAAAAATTATTAAGAAAAAAGACTACTTAAAATTCTTTCAATCAGATATATTTATTTCTGATATTTCTCTCATATAATTAACAAATATGTTTTCAGCTTTAATTTTGATTGATAGTAATGGGGAGAAGGCTATTTTCCCCATTAACTTTTGTAGCAGCATTTCCACAAATATTAGAAATAAGCTTTCATTACATATTAGTCATTTGAATATCAAAGAATAAAATTTACAAAAAAATAAATAAATAAATACTGTTAATCTATTGTGTAAGGGAAAATTATACTAACATAAAATGTAATCTCAATTTCATAGTCTGATTCATATATTTTTGCTTATTCCATCTTTTTATAAATCTTTAGTTTAAATTAGAATTAAATAGAAGACAATAAATAATATGACTAAATTTTAAGAAACACATTTAAGTACAGTATGAATTCTCTGAACACTATAATATATCAAAAGTTATTCACACATTCATTGAAATTAATGTGTAAATATTACCTAAAATTATAAAGGATCACTAACCCCATTTTACTCAACAGAATAAATATTTAAAATGATAAAATATTAATTCACTCATTCATTGTAATAATATAATCTCCAGGATTTAGTACTTTTTCAATTTTACTTAATTGGACAGTCTTAGAAATTTATGAAATCCTATAATTCAAGCATACAAAAAACTTTATAATTTCTCATTAGTTTTAATTATTTTGCGATTCGGCTTTCAAGAGTTTATAGCAAAATTAAGATGTCGATATGAATTGATAGCTTCATAGCACAAGGCATGAACAGAGATAATTCTCATTTCTGACACAAATAAAATGTACGATTTTCAAGATGCAAGTAGTTTAATTGAGAATCTTAACAACGGTGAATCTTCAATAACATACCTACGAATTAAATCCGCAGCACATTTCACAGAAAGCGCCATGTTTGTTGTCATTGCAATTGCACTATAGGATGATGACAATTTAAATATCGATTAAGATGAAGATTTCGGATTCTGACTTTTCTTGAAGAATGATGACCAGCGCGCTCACAGGGGCTCGATACTTCATTTTTTTTTTTAAACTTCTGCAATTCGTTTTTTCCCTCTTTGTTAAATTAAGAATCGTATGTATGATGAAAATGAATCACATTCATAAATTAATTTTATATGGAAATTTGTTTTAATTTTAAAACCTTTTTGCATATTTATGTTTCAAAATAATTCCTATAATTATGTTTACTCTGTTTTTAATTCTTTCTGTTTTCATTTGGGTGCACTCTGAGACTGTGCCGATTCAAGTTTATTTCGGGCCTGGAAGCAGAAGATCTACGGACTCCTTGGCACTGTCGGATCGAAATTTATAACCAGAAAATCTGGTTAAGTCCAGCTTATCCGAGCCCAGGGTTCCTGGGCGCAGACCCCAAGCACTCAATAGATAAAACGGCTCTGCCCCGAGAAGTGATTTTATTGTTGTTTTGCATGTCACTTTTGGAAAAACTTTCTGGCAGAGGTAATCTAGTGGTCAAGGTAACAGACTCGTGGTCGGTGTGTCATGAGTTCGAATCTAGTACAGCTAAAGACCCGCCATGTAAAGGGGGCTGATATACATTAAATATGTCGAGGCTCAAACGTCCTGCCGTTGGTGTCGTGTGGAAGTTAGGATAGGGGAATTCTAGCTCAGGTGTCATCCTCTTCACTTGACAATGGTTCAAAATTACGAAGTCTGTCACCAAAAGCTCTCGTGTAGCTAAATAAGCAGGGCCGGACCGTGACCTTTGGGGGCCCTGGGCTAACAATATCTGGGGGCCCCCTAAATAATTAAAATTTTTGCCATTTTCTCAACAAAAAAAAAATTTGTGCTGGAAAATTTAAAGTATTGAAACTTAAGGTTTTTTTTAAATTTATACAATCTAAATATACGTTATTAAAAATCACATAACTAATAAAAAAAACTTTTCTACACTTTTGTGTGGCAAATTCTTAAATTTGCTCATCATATTTCAAGTCTTTGGTGAGATCAGTATTAATAGAAAGAAGTGAGATAAATAAGTAAGCCTAGTATTTGTCATTGCTATCCTATATTTCTTTTCTATTTAGGACATTTTAGAGAACACACGTTCCGCTTCACAACTAGTAATAGGGAGTGTTAAAAAAATCTTTAAAAGGGTATACAAATTTGGAAAAACGTCAACAAGTTTGTTTTCAAAAATTAAATTCAACATATCACTATAAGTATAGGACTCTAGCTCAGTTTTTTTTTTTTCTTGTTGGATAAACTTTGAATTGAACACCTTCTGGTCTACGTTATTTGAATAGTAATCACTAGCGCGTATACTCTCCAAGCCAACGTTCTTCTTACTTTGATCTTTCAAGTTTATCAAAAATTTGAATTTCTTACTATATATATAATATATATATATACTTGTTTCTTCTATTTAAATCAAAGATTATCTTATCTAACGCCAAAATAAGCGTGTCCCTTTTAAATTTTTCTGTCCCATACACAGCTTTTTCTGTGGATTTATCTGCAAATTTTGAAATTTGTCGTCATCGCTATATTCTTGGCCACATCGCTATATATTCTATTCCTACTCTAGGACTTAATTTTTTGGCTGAGTCGTGATACTCCTTTAGTTTTTTATCTTACTCATATAGTACACTGCTTATAAATGTTTTTAATGACATAATTAACTTATTCCCTTCACAGATATCCAAACCAGGAGTCGTAATTCTTTGTTAATTGAATTAAATCTTTCTAAAATTTCTTACCAAAGTACAATTAAAATGGCAGTTTCGAGTTTTGTTAATTTATTAAATAAATTAACAAACTAACTATATTGCTGCCTCTTTTCGAAAATCCATTTTCTCATTTTCATTGACATTTCATTTCTCATTTTTAAGCCATAAAACTCCATCAAGCGTTGTTTCGTACTTTGTCATGCTTTCATTTGGATCATTTGACATAATTAAATGGAATTTTAATTTGATTGAATTGATTAAAAAATCTACTATAAGGGCTTTGATTTGTCTTTTGAAAAATCTACATTAAAAATAATAGGCAATTTGTTCAGAAGAGTTAATCCGGCTTCACAGTGTAGGCAACTAAATTTTTGTGAATGAATTCAATAATTTTCTCTACACTTTGATTTGGTGAAATATAAATAGTAACCATTAGAATTATCTGTGTCCATTTTCTGCTCTACATTTCGTTACACAAATTTCTCCGATACATAACTCATTAAACCCAAATGATTCAGTAGTATTGTTACGAGTAGTATAGTTACCATTGTTACGAGCTTTACAAATCCTAGCGTAACAATGCTTGGCTTCTTAAAAAACGTATCATTCAAGTTCACTCTCCAGCAAAACGCACCTAAAGGAGTTATCACTTCAAAAAGAAAATCGGAAGAGGAAAACGAGACTAATTTTAAAGTAATTTATCATAAAAATGAGTTAATTTCCTTTGAATAAATGGCCTGATTCGAAAATACATTATATCATATTTTAATTTCATAACTATATGCAGTTTGATTTCATTTTTGGCTACAGTAGCCTAATAGCTACGGTCATGAATTCGAGGTCAGGTGCCACTGAAAACGCGCCATGGAGAAGGGCTGATGCGCGTTAAATCTTTCGAGAGTCAAAGAAGCAGCGTAGTGTGGTAGTTTGGAGAGTGGGGTGCCAGGTTAGTTGTCTTTATTACTTGACCGACGTTCAATATTATGAGGTCCACCGCTAGTAACTTTCGTGTTGCTTAATAGTGGGAAGTTAATAAACACTAACTTGATTTCATATTTGTTGCCTCACTAAAGATCAAAAGGGTTAAAAATTTGAGTTGTCCTTTATCGAAATTTTTAAATTTATTTGTTTACATTTGAATTTTTATTTGGTTTATGGAAGATCAGTGGTCATAATTACAACACGTGGGCTTACAATTTAGCCATGGTTTTAAGTCTTGATTTCATCGAAGATCCTTTATATCAAATATTCAAGTATGCTGCGAATTTTGTATAGAATTGATCCTCGAATTTCTTAACAGCGTAACAAGAAAGTCGAGAAAAAGGAGCAACAAGTTCTGGTATTTTCCTTGTTACTGAACACCAGTTCAGAATTAAGAGGCAGGGTTGCTTTTCCGCTTAGGCTCGTGTTTAGGGCGCAAAAAAAAAAAATTGGAGGGCTTAAAAAGAGAACAATTAAAACTACAGCGAACGTACCACCACCTAAAAAGTCAAGAGAGAAGCATTTTTGCCCTTGAGAGAGAGAGTAAGAGTTGAAATGAGAGATCTATGTACAAAGAAAAGCTCAATAGTTGGATGTTGTTATGCACTCAAAATATTACAATGCAAATTGATTACAATGATGTCATTAATGATTTTGCTTGAAGAAAGCCTTTGTTGTACAAGTACAATGACTAAGGACATCTAAAAGTAAAAGATAGTAAAACCATGAGGGATGATGATTAACAAGTTGAAAACAGTTCATACAATTACTCTACTCCAGCAGTTCTTAAACTTTCGATCGTCGTGGCCCGTCTTTTTGAATCATCCAGTCATCGCGAACTCCCAAGATTTTCAACTTAATATTCTTGATATCATTACATGTTCCGGAAAAGTTTTTTCATTGGTAGTGATTTAGCGATCTAGTCTAGAAAAGTATATCTTTCAATTTTCCCCATGATGCCTTTCAGTCTACAAAAGAGGGAAATTTTAACGTTACATGAGACTCCGCGGACTCCTTAGAACGGCGCTGGAGACCTCCAGTCGTCCTCCGTGGACAACAATTTAAGAACCGTTGCCCTATACTGTAATGGCAAACGTGTCCATTAATTTACTGTACAAATTTACAAAAAAGTGGGTGGGAGATGTAAAGCAGTGATCTTCAAACTGTGTTCAACGGAACCTTGGGTTCCATGAGACATACCCAAGGGTTCCACGAGTCACAAAAAAATGGAAAAGTTATTAATGTGCATGAAAAATGGATTTATCAATAGGAAATGTGACTGCGGATAATTTCAAAAGATCTATACGATAGTTTATGTAAACAAATGCAAGCTCATACCTCAATTACTAAATATAATGCATGGATAGCTGATACTTGGATCACAGATTAATTTTATGAATGGGTAAATTGTATATATTAAAATTATACTTTTTAAAATTTTTTAGTAACATTAAGTGCATATTACTTCACATTATCTATAACCTGTCGCGATCTACTTTAAACACTATTTTAAGAAATATTCTTCTAAGTATAAATGTGCGCATTCGTATGGAATGGGGTTCCTAGAAAACACATTACAGTTCTAAGGGGTTCCGCAAGTGGAAGAAGTTTGAAGACCACTGCTGTAAGGAAAGAAATGAACAAAAGTGGCCAAACCATGCCATTATTCTCTCCTTACGGCTGCCAGTCCAGGACACGGTGGGCCTATAGGGTGATGGAAAGACTCGCCAAAGAGCTAAACTATAAAGATTGAGAAAAGAGTAAGAAAAAAAAAAAATCCCTCCCGAACGAAAACTGACAAGGCAGTATTGAAAGAAGGGGATGCTCTGGAAATAGTAAAGGAGGAAGCGCAGCAATTTGAAATGCCTAGAAGGTTAAAAACAGCCTTGTTAAGGAGTCAATCACCCAACCAAATTAAAATTCGTATTTGTGGGTGATTTTGAATCTGTTGCCTTATTCTTTGATGTAATATCTTTAATATAGATTATGCAAGCAGAAATCTATAACTCAAAGACAAAATTTTTGAAAATCGTTTGCCATACTAAGATAAAACTTCAATTTTAAATTATTACACAGAAGTCATCGATGTAAATTATTCAACTACAGATTACAGCAAACATTTTCCCGTGTTTTATATTACGCTGTTATTCATATTGAAATTTTTAATAAACGAAATTCACGGATCTTGAATAGAAACGCGTTTTTAAAAACTACATTTAAAAAAGTTTGAAATAAATTGATAATTGAACACTTTTCACATACATAGAATTAACAATTACATTCTTTAATGCCGTCCTACTGATGTGATCTCTAAATTATTTTCTATCATCGTTGGTAACAAAACGTATCAATACAATTCAATTACTTAATTCCCTTGATTGTGAATACTATATATAACTCTCTCAGCTTAGTTATTTAAATAATTTTCAATAGTATTGAAAATGTTTGAGATGACCCCTCTCCCTCCTATTTCTTTAAGTTTATTATCGGTATTATTTTTCGCACAAAAAGCTTAAAGGCGCTTTAAATTGATATACATATACTGCGAAATGCATTTCGGCAGCGTCAAACTATTAATAACTGAAAAACAAATATAATTTTTTTTAAAGCCAATTCCTTAGATAAACAAAGGAAATTTTTTTTATTTTTCATTTAATAGTTGCAATATAAATATGACAGAATCATAACATTAAGTGGCATCTAATTTTTATTGATTATCATAAAAGTTTAGCATTGTCATCCAAAACAATCGCGTATATAAAATTTCATTTCAATTGAATGCTTTAAAACATGAGAAAAACCTTTTCAAGTTTTAACACAAGTCACCAAAAATAATGCCAACGTGGCTCTGTAATTCTTTAAATAATTAGTTTCAATCAATTAAATTATCGTATTGTCACCCAAAACAATAGTATAAAGTTTCAGCTCAATTGAGTGCTTTAAAATGCGAGGAAAAAACCTTATCAAGTTCCCAAAAATGATGTCAATGTGGATGTATTTGTAATTTTTTCAATAGAATTAGTTTTAATCAATTATAATTAAGTTAACTGTATTGTCATCCAAAATAATCCATGTGTATAAAATTTCAGCTCAACTCTGAGCGCTTAAGAATATTTTTTTTATTAGCGATTGAAAATTAGAGCAAGATAAATATGTATATATAGTGTGAACTAATAGGAATTGAAGAGAAAGAACCATTTAACTATTAGCATCTTTAGTCTACTGATACCAAAATATGTATTACAGCTAAATATTTCGTAAGTTATTTTTCTATTGAGACAAATATTTACATACTACACAATTCAGGGTTATTGTTATAATTTCCTCTTTAATTATTCTCAATCATTTCTTAATGTACTTGCAACACGAGTTCTTTTACTTACAAACCATGGCTCTTGGCGAAAACGCTTCAGACTTCTGCCTCTATGTATTAATGAAAACTACAATTATGTTTAAACCCTCCACCCAAACTTATGCAAGTCTATTTGTTCATTGCTTTTCAAGTACAAAACAATGTTAAAAAAGAAAAGATCAAGCTTTACTTTAGCGATTTTAATTAAATCCTTTGTACCTTTCACTTCACAATATTCATTCTCTATAATATAATAAATTATATGTAGCATATTTTATATATACACACATTCTGTACCATTTTAAGAAATACAATTTTAAATTAAATTTATTCTGACGTTGTATATTGCTATAGATCCAGTGAATGCAAGATTTTTTTTTAATGTACACTGCAATTTTTAATGTATTATTTTAAAATAATATACCAAGCTATTATATATAACATGAAAAAAAATATTGAAATATATGAAACTTTAGTTGAATGAGTTTACTACAGGGGAGGGATAAGACTATTAATTTCTTGCAGTTGGCCATCACAGACAAAAATGGCGATAATTTAGCAAGACTAATGTACGTTTATTCCAAAATGAAACGTGTTTGCAGAAATATGCGCAATAGAATAAGATTACCTTACATATTTATGGTATTAATCTATACCTTTTCTGAGATGCAAAGTTAACTTACAAATGCAGACATAAAAGCCAGCACTCCTTAAACAGGGACATAACCAGTTGTATCTTAGGCAAAAAAATTGCAAAATAAGGGGTCACTAGAAAAGACCCCACAGGAACTTAAGACGCGACAAACAGTGGTGTAACGTACAAGCCTGCATCAAGAGGGGGGCTTAACATTCTTGGTTACACAACTGTTCTCACAAGCTAAAACATTTGTCTACTCCACTACACAATTGATACAGCTTCAAATCGGTCCATATTTTTAAAGAAATCTATTCCTCTTTAAAACATTAAGAGGTGGTATATATTCTAGTACAATAAAGCATCTTTTTCTTTTATACATTAAAAACTGCATTTTATGATGGGTTTCTATAATACACCCCTGTATAAAAGTGCATTCTACAGAAAATTTGATTTATTTTTTTTATAAAGATACTTATACAGCTACTCAAAGAACTGCAGCCTAGTTGGCAAGTCATGGGTTCATATCCTAGCTTTAGCAAAGAATTCTGCAAGTACAGCTTATTAAATTAAACTGGGTCTCTCAATGAGATAGATTTCTTACTGTTAGGTTTATGAGTACCTAGGCAAAGGATAAATAACTTACCAGTCTTTCTTGTATTGACATAAAATAAAACAGAAAGCTAATTATAAAGTATAACCCAATATCAAGTGTAGAGTTATTAGGCATTAAGGCTTATTAATCACAGTATATATTTTCATCAAAGTAGACTCCAATGGATGATGTCATTTAATTTGTTAATAAACTTTCAACTTTGGCATAAATATAAAAATTAGAAAATCTTTCAAGCTGAAGTCAATCTCATGGTTTCCTTACAACGTGGTATCTAATTTTAAAATTCTATCAAAAAGTCATTGAAGTATTTTCAGACTATACATGGGAGATTCCATAATATGCCATAACAATTGAAAATCTTCACATTTGAGCAGAAATACTGTTATAAAATATTAAATTTTCTAAATACTAACTATATGTTACAAGGATTTAAAACAGAAATAAAACTCAAAGTTGTTAGACAGCATTTTCTAATAAAATTAGAAAACTACAATTTAACCATTTATTATAAAATGTGTTTACAAATCAATTCTGATACAAACGAAAATGATAAAAAAAAAATCATTTAAGAGTTATGCAGAAAGCAGTTGCAACATTTATTGTAACAAAATATCAAAACATAAGAAAAGTTTCACAAACATAAATTACAGTTGTCCAGAGTTAGAAACGGTTATTTTCTTGGAAGTCTTTCCACTCTGGCTTCCATAACTTTCAACCTTCTTCACAACATCCATGCCTTCAATTACCTGACCAAAAACTACATGCTTGTTATCCAACCTAGAATGTATTAAAATATAAGGAATTAAGTTTTATTTATAACTTATGTGAAATATTTTTCAAAACAAATATTGAACTCTGAAATATGCTTTAAAACAAAGGAAAATTTAAAAATTACAAACTGATGAATAGAAATTACATAACTATCAAAATAGTCTGTTGTAATAAGAAACTTAATATAATTTGTTTTACAAAAATAAAAACTTGTTCAAGCAAAGAAACCACATACCAAGTTGTTTTAGCAGTACAGATGAAAAACTGGGATCCATTGGTATTTTTACCAGCATTTGCCATGGATAGAATACCTGGAAGTTAACATTTACAAGCGATTAGAAGTTTGGTATTTTAAAATAAAGTTAGGATAAACTTATAAAGTATCAGAAATAAAGAATACAAAATGCCTAAGTTTACATTAGATATAACAGACTACTCCTGAATCATTCTGTAGAAGGACTATTTCCCCTTGATAACTTGATAAAGCTACAATTTTTATACTAAACTTAATATTGTATAAGTATACTGAGAATTAAGGAGGGGGAAAAGGGAAAGCCTTTACTATCCAAATTTACATTTGAATGTCATCCTTTAACTGCACTAACATTAACTCCTGATCTTGTATAGATAACAATGTTACTTTATCAAACATTTAAAACTATGCCCAGTGCCCGAGTGGATCACATTTCCACACCACAGGTCTGAGGCTCAAACCACAGACACAGCAAGGTTAACTTAGCCTTTCACCCCTTCAGTGGTTCGATAAATGAGTACCAAGCTTGCTTGGTAACTTAACACTGGGGGTCTTGCATGAGACTGACCACCTAACCGGAACATTTGCTCATGCACCTCAGAGGCTAAGGTTGCGTCTTCCGAGTGGAGCAGTCGCGCCACTAAGTTTGGATGTATTAGCAAGTCTATAACAAGAAATATTAAGGCTCAGCACTAAAAAAATCTTCACACACATCCCCAAAACAGATGTAATTTCCCAATCACTTCAGTTTAATTTTCTTTTGTTTCTCAAAATAAGGAATTTTCTTTTATCACAACCTTTGTTTTACCTGGCATTTGTAAATTCTTCAAATCTTAGTATTCGCTTATCAGTATAGTTCTCTAGTAAAACAGTACATATTCCTATACATGCAAACTATGGAAAATGACAAACATAAAATAATTTGGCATTTCATTTAAATTCTTAACAAATAAACATTACATTTTACAATAGTGAGCATTACACAAAATATTTGATAAAAATACAGTTTAAATTTCCAAACAAAGTTATTTTGATGAAAAAATTACTCAGAAAACTACTTTGGATCAACTTGATTTACAGTTAAACTAAGTTAAAAGGCATGCAGTATATAATTATACCAAGACCAAATTTGTCAGGATGGAATGACTTATAATAAACATTACTGCCATTAACAAAAGGACTGTAACTGTGTTAGGAATGTAAAATAACTGGCTAAGTGATGCACTTGTAATTGCTGGAACTAATGACTAAAGAAATATATATATATAACCCTAGTAAAATTCTAATATTAAGACCATAAAACAAATTGAGCCTACCTGGTCCAGTATGCTTCAAGATGAAGTTTTCATCTTCAAATTTGTTTCCATAAATAGATTTTCCTCCAGTTCCATCACCACGAGTAAAATCTCCTCCTTGACACATGAATCCTGGGATGACTCTGTGGAAGGTACTTCCATTGTAACCAAATCCCTTTTCACCAGTACATAAGGCTCGGAAGTTTTCTTAAAATAAATGAGAATTGTTTATAAACTTAAAAGTTTACCATTCCATAATTACTAAACTGTTAAATATTCTATTCATATAAATGTAGGAATTTATTAAATTATTTCTAAAAAGCAGCAATATCAGAAAAGCTACATATATATACAGTACATTTAAATAATTGACAATATCTAATTTTTAAGAAATTAGAAATTACCTGCAGTCTTGGGTACAACATCTGCTCTTAACTAGAAAAGAAAAATTAAAGATTTAAAACTATAAATTCAGAAAAAATACCTAAAAACAGTTTAAAGCAAAAACCTACAAACATTTATATTACTTCAAGTTAATAATTTTACTTAAATTATACATGAAAACGTTCACACACACATCAACTATTAATTTAAATATGGAACGAAATTCTATGGAACAGGTACCTTGACTTAATTAGATTACTTAATAAGATTAAATAAATAAAAAAAAATCTTAGAAATTCATTTTTTAAAAAAACTGTTCAAAGAGAACCTTTTATTTTTAGAACACATACATTAAGCATGGTTATATTTAAAAAATAAAATTCGAAGAATCGCAGTAATATACTTTCGGTACGTAACATAAACGTTTTAGCATTCATATCTCCCGTGAATTGAGTTTTTGAAATCAATAAAACAAAACATTAGTCTAATTCAAATCAAGTATTGTAGCGAAAAAGACATTCACCATTTGTAGAACTATCACTACGAGAAAAACAAAATTTACCAATTTAACTTATGATCAAATTAGAAGTTCAAAAAATTAAAAAAAAAAATTGCTTTCAATAAAAAATCTTATCACAGTATTATTACGTTAAAAATGCACAACGTTTTGGCGGGATTTCTGTGTCGTGATGAAGCTCATTTACAGGTACTAAATGTCAACGCCCTTTTACCTATCGGTCCAATATGGTAAAAATTTCAGATTTCAGAAAAGAAAATATTTTCCAGTTAATAAAAATTTATCATAATTTGATGAAGTAAGTAGTAATTATGCAAAGGGAACTCAGCCTAAGAGGTAGAACGTTTAATTTAATTAAAAAATTCGAAATAAGCCTTACGAAAGAAAATGGCCATTTTCATTTCAACTTAACCCTGAACTTTTACTTTTTATCAAACATATTAAATACTATAGAAATGATGTGTTTTTGTGAAGTAGTTATCATTTCTACAATACGAAGATAGAAATATACATACACATACACAAAATAAGACTATAATTTGCCGAACGAAATAAGGAAAAGTTCACATGCTTTGTTAGTTATATCTAAGACTAATTCTATAAGTATATTTAAAATACATACTTCCATGACAATTCTGCCTAATGGCTGATTGTCGGCACTAATATCAAAGAAAACTTGAGGTTTAGCCATAGCTTCGGTTGCAAAATTCCTACCCAGAAAAGAAGCTGAAAACTGACTCGAAGGAGACAACACAAAATGCCGGTAGTTCGAGAAAGTGGTAGAAGAACGTAATGCAAGCCTTTGTAACACGTGAGCTAGCGCCATGGCGATAAATGATGCCAAATTGCTTTTATTATCTTCGTTTTCTGCAGGATTGCTGAATCACTGGCTTAATAGGTAGAAATGTTTTCAGTTACACTGTTTCTGTAGGATAAATTGTGTTTCAAAAATGAGAAAAAGGAGTGTTTCTCTGGATTTATTTTATTTTTGTGGATCTTACAGTTATTGTAAAGTATTTATCAAAGATTTAAAAACTCTCATGTAAAAGTGCTTTCAGTAAATGGAAAAGTAAAGTAGGTCCAACAAGACTTCATTCTTTATAATCTTTAAATAGCATAATTTTTAAAAATAATTTTGCTGCATGTATTTAGATCACTGTAAATTTGGAGAGGGAAAGTAAAACAAGCAAAATGATGCATGTTATATTCCATGAATGCTGATAAATTATTATTTATGATCGGTTTAGTAGGAAGTTCAAAAAGGCTGTGGCTTAATATATTGTAGAATTCAAAGGATTTTTTAAAAAAGCATTGTTTGCAACCACAAAAATTGCATAGAAAAATAATTACCCAGCTTGCTGAGTGTTTTATTAAAATCGCACTATAAAGAAATCCGAGGGCTATTGACGATGGACCTCGTTATTGGAACCATGGTTAAAGGAGGACGAGGACACCTCAGCTGACACCTCTCTCCGAATTTGCATACCACGCCAATGAAAGGCCTTTGCACCTAGATAGATATAGCATCCACTATCCTCTTTACACGGCTGGTCTTCAGTGGCACCAGGACTAGCATCCATGACACGCCAGTCACAAGTCCGTGATCGTAATTATTATGTTATTATGGACACTAGCTAGCTTGCTTCATGGTGTGGTGATGTGGCCATGGTATCCTAATGGTCGAGGTAACAGATTCATGGCTGGAGTATCATAAGTTTGAGCTTAATATCGATGAAGACCCATCGCGCAGAGAAGCCGACGCACGTTAAAAATGTGTCGAGGCTTAAACTAAAAATCTTTTTTAGATACTTCGAGTATATTAATGAAAGTATTGTGAATAAGTTTTCCCATTTCTTATTTAGCTTACTTTCTCTCCTGTATATAGTTATCCGAACATTAGAGCAACAGTTCCTTTAAAACACGTGTTGAATAGTTTACATCAGGTATTAAAGAACATTAATCATCGTCATCAGCTCAGGCAAAACGGATTTAAAAAAAAATGTGCAAATATAATTTATTTACGGACCAGAGTGGATTCGTATTTCAGATAATAAGAATTAGAATATATGGGAGGTATACATAGCCAGAAAATTGTATAAAAAAAGGAATTTGATTCTTAAAAATACTTAACCACTTAACGCTTGCGTTCGAGTGAATTCGAGCACGCTAAACTGTGCAAACTGTTCAAACTCAAGATAATTTGAGAGGGGTTATATTTTATGCGCTGCTGTAATTTTCAGCCTCGAATACGCGCGAGTGCCGTAGACATCAGCATTTAGAACCCGCTTTATTTTGTGTAAAAAAAAATGGAGGTGAGGAAAAAAAAAAAAAAGATTTTGGAAGCAAATTAGTAGAGAGACATACAAAAATATCTCAGTGATACAAATATAAATGAATCAAGTCGACTAAAATCTTCCAGAATTCTGACTAATCGGAAAGTCCTTTTTTCCATTTTTGCACACACACACACAAAAGAAGCTCCGCAAGATACTTCTCTATAAGTTGTGCGAATTGGGATAGCAAAGGAAAAGAAAAGAGAGTCTTTTCACATGTACGTATAATAATAGCAATGTTGGGTTACGTGCTGCACCTTGCTTCTAAATATATCCCACAATAAAAATTCTAAATATAGTACTTTTTTTTAAAAAAAATACTATTTTTATTATTTTGTTAAAAAATATAAATAAATATTTTTACCGATAAAAAAATGTTTTTTTTAAAAAAGATAGAAATCGATGTACTTGCAAGATTGCAACATTCAGATCTTATTTGAAACTAGGAACAGAATAAAAATTAAAAAAATATATATTTATTTATTTATTATTATTATATCAAACAAGGGTCTAAATGTGTTTTCTTAAATTAAAGTTGATTTTTTTGTCGGTTTATTTTAAAAATACGTGCGTTAAGAGGTTAATAAATGATGAGAAAAAAAAAAAAAGAAGTAAATAAATAAATGGAATGTTGATTAACGATAGGGCAACCTATTTATTGAGCTAAAATATACAGGTGGTTAATTTTTCTTGACTGTTTTCAAAGTTTTCCGTTTATTTTAAATATACATAAAAATAGAATATCAATTTTGTTAATGTTGAGCAAATTTGGTTACTCAGATCTAATACGTTACGTGTTTCACTTAAGGCTGTTATCACGTTACGCTATGGGAGCAGTTCCAACACCTCCTAGATCCACTCTCTATCTAGGAGGTGTCGGTAGCTGCTATGTGACCGTGATCCCGAACTCGTGGCCGGTCTGCCTATCTGTAGCGTTCCTGTCGAGTCATAGGTTCGAATCCTGGTGCAAGTAAAGAGCCGTTACATAAAGGGACTGATGCACATTAAATATGTTCAGGGTATAAAGGGGTCCTCACGTGATTTTATGGAAGATTGGAGAGTGAAATGAGAATTGAGGTATCGTCTTCGTCATTTGACCAAGGTTCACTAATAGCCACCGTGTAGCTCAGTGATTCCCAAAGTGGTCTATATAGACCCCCAGGGGTCTATGACGACCTGCAAGGGGTCCACGTCAGTAAAAAAATAATTTAGGGGTCCATGAGGTGTAAATGAGGGTCTACGATAGCGGCTCTCATTAAACCAGATGTGACTTTAATTTTATAAGAAAATGCAATCGAGTGGAAACCAGATTTTACCTTTTTAACAGATTTATTTATTCAATTTAATGAGGCTAATTTGCAGTTATATTTTATTAAAACAAGCATGTATTTTATTAAAAAAAGGAGCCATCATTTCAGTTTTTCTTGCCGGAATTAAGTAAAAAGAGTATATTAGACATCACAAATTTTCTCCAATTTCTCATTTTGTCACAGACAATCTGCCCGGAAGATGACGTTTTAAACTATGTTCAACATTTAAATGCCCTATATTCAGATTTTGAAATTGGGTTTGAGAACGCTTTGACCATGGTATAATGCCATAGGAGTCAATGAATTATATGGTCATATTGACGAAAATAAATGTCATATTTCAAGAGGAATCGACTGGTTTAGGCACTAACGAAGATATTAAAGTAAAGTTTAGAAACGGATGTAACAGCAATTTTGGCATTAAAGACACATACCTGTTATTTATCCTGAATTATGGAATCGAAGAGATTTAGAGTTAAATTCGACAAGATTGATGTTAAATGTGAAAATTTGCTATTGAAAGTCCAGATTCATCCCTCCCATTAAAAACATTTTTGTTTGTTTCTCAGTTGTTTTATGTAACTCTTATTTTATGATAACTCTTAAATTTTAAGCACTATATTTCACAAAAGTAAAAAAAAATTAAATCTTTTAAAGTAAATCACTCTATACCAGCTGTCAAAAAGATATTTAAATTGATGAAAGTACAAAAATTTAACATAAAGTAAGAAGGGGTCTACCCAAAGGCAAAAAACATGGCAAGGGGCCTATGAGACAAAAAAGTTTGGGAACCTATGGTGTAGCTTCTGAGTGCGGTGTTCAAACGACGTGATATAAAAGAAAATGATCTGAAATCTGAAAAAATTTTCAGATTAAAAAACGGCCGAAAACAACGTTTTACTCATTTGTTTAAATATATTTTTCTTTTTATCTGAAATATGTTCCATATTTTCTCGCACATATTACTACTGAATAGGTTTGATATAATAATGAGAATACAGCAAACTATTCTCAAATTACTACGATACGTATCTCTGTAATTCAGAATAGAATAATTATTAAAATAATTTCAGTCCCATGAGATTGAATAGAATATGCTTTAGTCAGAGTAAATATACATATACACATGACTATAATTCCTAAAATTTAAAATCGAATGAGAATGTTTAGGAATATCACACTATAAAGCAACGCGAGGAATAGAGGCGAAGGACCACATAATTTGAATTTTGGTCAAATGACGAGGATGATACCTGAGCTGGAACCATCTCTCCAAACTATCAAACCAAGTCAACGGGAGGTTTTGACCCACAACTTGCAGTCCCTCTGTGCGGCGGGTCTCCTGCGGTACTAGGGTTCGAAATCATGACTTGCCGGCCACGAGCTCGTGACCATAACCACTAAGCTATGTGGCCGCCACAAATTTAAAATAGTTAAAATAGAATTTAACTATCAGTGTATAATTGTTAAATTGTTAATTTCTAGTTATTATCTATAATAATTAGCTTAAAATTATTTTCTGATATGTATTAATGTTGCATCTGTGCTAAAAGATACAAGCAAAACTAAAATATTTCTTTAGAGTTATCATGAAAACTCTGAATTGAAAAATTGATATAATTTTCAATTTTATTCAGTTTAAAGAAAAGAAAGGAGACAGGACAGAGGGAACGAATAGATTTTTAGACATGGTGCAACTTTTCTTAAATCCGTACTAATGTTTCTTTTAATAGTTTAAAATATATTTAAAAATTACTGTAATTCTATTGCTTAAGAACAATTTCTACTTTCTTTTTATTGGGAATTCAATTCATGCACTAAAATTCAATCTTTAAGAAAATATTTTTAAATAACTAGAATTTTGTTTAAAATTGCTTTGAAAAGATCGAAAAATTCACAATTCATTTTTATCCGAAAAATAATTTAGACAAGTGTTTTATTACTCACACTATACAATATAAATCATATTCTATAAATTATTAATTAATGCAATGTATTGAAATTTATGGTTCAAAATTGTTTGATTTCTTGCTTAAGTTTTAAATTAATGTAAAGAATAAATACTAATTTTTTATCCTATATAAATTTTTTTAATTGATATTTCCTTCAGACAGACTATAGTAAAATTAAAAACCATTGCTGATGGCACTTTTTTTTTCTTAAATTTTTTCAATTCGCCATTACTTTTTCCTACGTAAGAAAATAAATATAATTCTTCAGCAGGGCCACCACGTGGGTATTAGGCGCCCTTGTTCAAATTGAAATTTGGAGCCCCTTAATGGGGTTCTGTTGCACTCTTATAAAGTTCTGCAAATTATATGTGAAATACTTTTTTATAGTATTCAAAATTTGACTTTCGAACTGAAAAGCTTTAAAATTATAATATTAAAACATGTTTGTCTTATTGTTCGTATTGGCAATCATATTTTGTTTTACACAAACGAAAACAACCCCCAGAAACGAAAACAAAAGTAAAATAAAATCAAAATATAAAACTAAAGTAAAATCTCATTTTATTGCTTAGAAAATATAAAACATGCAAAACTGCAAGCGTATAATTAACAACTTTTATTTAAGTAAACATTAAATAAAGAAACTATAAGGACTATAAATTTTGGCTCCCCCTGGCCTAGGCACCCTTGTGCGGTGAACAATTTTGCCACCCCCACGCGGTGGCCCTATTCTTCAGCAATTTAAGTATCTATTACATCAGTGCTCCCCAACTTTTTTATCACCGCAGACAAAGCCATCTTGAAGGACCAGGCCGTGACAGAGATTTGATGACATCACGAAAAGAGGGAATGCTTTGCTACTCGCAGTGGCTGTCAGGAATATAAAGCTTACAATATTTATTTCTTTTTCGGTCGTAAGCTAATATTTCCACATTTATATTGATTATTTTTTTTATAATTCTCATTTAGAGAGAGAATATTTTCAGTTGAAAGTTATGTATTAATTTACGTTTGAAGGATGTCTAATATTTTCCAGGAAAAAGGGAGAAATATTACTCGTGAAAGGCTCATAACAATATAAGAAAATATCTAAGTAAAAACTAGCCTAATATAAAATACTTTCAATCAGATAAAATAAAAAAAAGAAGCATTTACTTGCAAAGAAAATATGAAAAGTTCAGCATTAGAGGCATATTAATAAAAAAACATGTGAATTTAGAAACAGTTTGCTGTAATCAATGAATCTTAATAAAGGTTAAATGTGTGCAAAAATATATAGAAATGCAAAATCAATGCAAAAATATATACAAATATAGAATGCAATGCATGTAAAAATATTTACAAATATAGAAATGACACAGATTTAGATACCACAGTAATTATACAGCAAAAATAGATTCTAGATTATACGTTGGAAAATATATACATTAGAAAAGAATACTTTACCTATAAATCTGACAAAAAAAAGTTTTCATAGAATATATCATTGATGAGGCAATGTAGTGATTACTTTCAAGTTTTGAATCATTTGCATTTGTAATGATGTTATTCAAACCAATGTTTACATTATTTTTTTTTTATGCTTTACAAATAAATATTATGCCTCAGTAAAAATACTTAAAAATCAAACATAATTTTTTTAATTAAAAAAATAGTATTTTACATTTAACATACTTCGAATGTGCTAAAATCTTCATGAAATGATATAAACGAATAATGTAAATAAAAATAGAATTTTTCTTTAAGTAATAGTTATATGTGTGAACTTTTAGACATGTGCATAAAATATATATAGAATAAAAAAAATGAAGTATAAGGAAGTACATGCATATTGAATAATATACCAATCGATAATTGAATATTTAAATAAATAAAACAGTGAAATATAAAAAGCAACATGGATCTAATTGGCCTTAAATTTATTTTTCGATTATCCTTCACCGTTAAAATTTCTTCATTGCGCTTTTTTGAATAATTATTTAAGCATATATTTCCAAATGTAATGAATATATATATTTTTTAAATATGAAAATGCAGGTGTGTTACACTTTACACAAGGTGAATGAAAGGAATGCGAGACATTCCACAACTCATGTAATTCCTCATGTTGTGCTTGTAAACAAGATAATTGTCAATTAACTTTAAGAAATCTTGATTCGAATGTTTTCGATATTAACAAATTAAAAATGAAATATTGCGTTGAAATGACTTTCATAGCAATATTTGTGGGCATTTTTAAATCTCTTCTTTTCAGAAGTCTCAAATGTTTTGTCCTGCATTTTCTGAATCGAAATTGATCTCTTTTTATTTGAAAGAAATATAACATTTGCAATCGGAGCATCCCAATTTTATATTATGCACGCATAACCCGTAATATACATTACAATTTTATACTTAACGAGCGATTATTTTTCAGCTTGCAAAATTTTTCCTATGTTACAAATTTCAATATACTTTTCTTAAGATTGAATAGCCATAACAT
>BMAV01001312.1:7085-20663 GCA_019973955.1 Trichonephila inaurata madagascariensis | reverse complement strand
GTCCACGTCACTTGACCATGGTTCAAAATTACGTGGTCCGTCGCCAAAAGCCCTCGTGTAGCTGAACAGTGCGACGTTAATATTCAATCAATCAATCAATCTGAAACATCACGTGGCCGCAGTAGCTTAGTGGTCATGGTCATGAGCTTATGGTGGACGTGTCATGAGTTTGAGCTTTAGTGCCACCGAAGGCCTACCGTGCAGAAGGCCTGATGCACGTTAAATCTGGCGTGGCTCTAAGTCCTCTCATTGATACGGTGTAGTAGTTTGATCGAGGTTCAAAATTATGAGGTCCACCGCCAACACTCTTCGTGTTATCGGACATTAATAAACACTTCCTCTTTTAATGTACCGCCATAAAGCTGATCAGAGTTCACTTCATTGCTGAAAGAAACCATTGATCCAGTGCTGTGATGCTTTGACCTCTTAGAACATTTAGTCTACAGATGCGAAGACGAATCCTTTGATATCAGTTTGCCAACAACCCATTCAGAGTTGCTATTTTTGGCCCGTTCGAAGATCCAGTTTCATCTTTTTGTAAAAAGGAGTAAGATTCTTCTTCTTGAAGTCTTCCACGATTTTTCCCTTGAACTCAATAGAACTCCTAAAATCTCCCTCGATTCTTTTCTTATACTTAATAGATTAAATCTTTTTCTTAATATTTTATCTGAGGATAAGTATAACGTTTTTTTAAAAATTTATTAATCAGTTATCACACAACGATAATCGTCTGTTACAACGCACGGCATATTGAGTATCGAAGATTCTGCTGTTGCTGTTTCTAATGCCATCTGTTCTGATGGTGTCAGATCGAAGCCCACAAAATTAATCGCGGCAAAGAGCTAGAGATTTAAGGTCTGTCGTTAGCTGTAGCTTTGAGAACCATACAGGTGACAGTACGTTCTGCTCGGTTCCACCCCAATTTTGAGGAAGAACACCATGGGGGGGGGGCAGGGCCCTCCTACTTCGTTTCCTCTTCTACCAACCTCACAAGAGGACTTACAACTCGACGGCTATTTAGGTGCTATTAGACGGCTTGTATTAATTCTTAGGGACCTCAGAGCTTTCAGATATTTTAAATCCTCCCCTTTACATTATAATCCTATTAAAAAAAGGTAACATTAAGTAAAAGAAATAATCCCATAATTTTTATTTTATAGACTCTTAATGCTAATTTCCTAGTTTCAGTGAAAGAAGCTTAACAAATAAAAAAATGTCTAGAAATTTTTTTTAAAAAAAGGTTTCCTAAGGTTTTGTCTCAAAGACCCCTCCCCCCGTACTCTTAATATTCTTAAAGTTTTTGCATTACTAGCAGTGGGATATTTCTTACGCATAAGATCAAACGGATAAAGATAATATAAAAACTATATCTTTAAGTGAAGAATATGTTTATAGAGAATAAACAGGGCCGTTTTCAACACCCACTGCATTCTATGCACTTCAAATTGTTTCGCCCCACTGTTTTCTGAGCACTCCTCTCCTTCAGCTCTTATCTTGCAAGTTTTGGTTCGGGAAGGATTTTCCCTTAACTCTCTTACTCTTTATTTTTGCTGTTTGGAGAGTTTCCGTTCTCCATCACTTATGGACCCGCCATGTCCTGGTCTGGCAACCGCAAAGAAAGGATAATGGCATGATTTGGCCACTTATGTTCATTTCTTACTTTACGGCATCACGAACCACCCAGCCACCCTTTTGTAAATTGGTACAGTAAATTAACAAAATCGTTTACAATTACAGTACAGAGTATACATTTGTATGTGAACTGTTTTCAATTTTTTAATTATTTTTTTCATCGCTTATAGCTTTACTATTTTTTACTTTTAGACATCTTTATTCTTTGTTGAGTCACTGTCATTGCACTGGTGCAACAAATGTTTTCTTCGAGCTTTGATCACTGCAAATCATCAAATCATTAATGACATCATTGTAATCAATTTCCATAGCAATGTCATTTTGAGTGCATAGCTACATCAAACACACACTGTTAAGTGCTTTTCCCTTTCCCTAATAGATCTCATTTCAGTCTTTACTCTCTTAAGGTATCCGTCTACGTTTGGAACCGTGATTTTAAAAAGGCGCATAAATAGATCATTTTCATGATATTTAGTGTCACTTAGATTAGAATACATGTATAAAATTGTTTTAAGGACATTTTGATAAAAAAAAATTATTTAAATACAATATTTCGGCACAAAATTAACTTAAAATAACCTTTTTTCAAAATGTTCTCCTTTTGTGAAAAATGTTTCTATTAAAATAATATTTTGCCTCTATATATCTCAGACCTCTGTACAGAGGCTCAACTATGATTTTTGAAAAATTCACATTATTTTCAGAGTTACAACCATTTGAAATAATTATCGGTGTTTTTTTCTTAAAATTTCTCCCCTCTGTTGTGTCGTAAAACATGGATAAACCCACTTCTATGGCAAAATATTATTAAAATAGAAGTATTTTTCACAAAAGGAGAATATTTTGAAAATTGGTCATTCTATGTTAATTTTTTGTCAAAATATTGTACTTAAATAATTTTTTATTGTAATAATATTCTTAAAACAATTGTATATACATTTTCTAATCTAAGTGACACTAAATATCATAAATATTATCCATTTATATGCTTTTTCAAAATCACGGTTCCGAACGTAGTCGTATATCTTAACTTCCCAATCTTTTAAAATTTCTATGAAAAAATTATATCAGCTAATTCTCAAGTAATAATAAAAGGGAAAAATATATGTAAAAAAATTAAGCTGTTTTAAATTGAATTTCAGTCATTTTTTTGTTTGTTGCAGAAGTGTAACATTGCGCAGTAGTGCTGTAAATTACAAAACTTTTTTTATATGAGGATTTTATTATTCATCATAAAATGTTTAAATTTCTTACCTGGTAATTTATTTTGCCAATAAACAAGAGGAAGCATAAAATATAATGGATTCTTTTTATAGCAAAAACACAGTTTTTGAGGCATCAGAGATTTTTATAATTGTTTTTTTTCTGGAAAAAATGTATTTCCATCTAGTGACAAAATTAGCATGTATTTCGTTGCAGTAATCTTTTTTTCTCAGATAAGTGATTTGTAGGTAATTAAAAAAATATTGAGTCTGTTAAATTAAAATAAATCATATGTTGCAGAAATGCAACAGTGGGAAGTTAAGGGTTAAATTTCATTTTCCAACATTTTTATCAATTTTTATAAACGATTTTATACAGAAATGAGCAAATTTTAACCAAAATCATTACTTTAGTGAATGGACTATATTTTTTTCCTGAGTCACGAAATTATTCCTCTTTGTAATTAATATTACAATTATGAATATTAGTTTTCCAAACGTAAACTTAACTTCTCAAGATCTTAACTCATTGAATAGCTGTTCCCGAAAAGGAAAAATCCCAACCTACACATAACTACTCCACATGAAAGAATCACATTTATGATTATAATTAACCAATCAGTTTTTACATGGTTGAAATGAAAGTTCCATAAAAAGAATTCAATTATCATATATCCCTTACTTTACGAGTTTGTATAATGCAATAATTCGAAAAATATAATATCGGACTCTGCCTTTCTTTGGGCAGGTCTTGTTTATTGGTTTGACAAATAATTTTTTACTTTCATTACTTTTTCAAAGATTATCTATTCGACTCATTATAAACAAGATATAAAAATAGTCATTTTTAAAAATGAAACTCAAAACTACTTAAAAATTTAAATAATTTTATTTTTATAAAAAAAATTAATATAGTAAAATTAATATAATTTTGAAACAAACAGTAGGGAAAATTTAAAGGAAATGCAATGTAATTTATTCTAAGAAATATAATAAATTATGATTACAAAAAATAATTAAACATTTCTCTGTTACAAATGTTACCTATTAAGGTATTCAACTAATTGTGACAACTTTTTTTTTTAAAAAAAAATGGAGATATGGAGATTTTTTTTGTGTTTTTTAAATTTATTTTGTACATTTTAAGAAAAAAAAAAGGCTAAAATTAGGAAGAGAAAAATAAATTATTACTACTAAAATGGGAAAAAATGGATAAAAATTGACAAAAAATTAGATAAAGGGGGCCCGCTCTGTTCAAATAGTAAATGAACAAATTCTCAATTTTTCAATTTTGATGTATTACTTTGCTGTTCCTTTTTGAAATGACCTTCAGGATAAGAAATATTTTAATTTTTACAAAAACTAGAGCACTTTATCTTACTTATTATATGAAATTGCTTAAAAAAAAACAGTGATTATATTCACTTAAGGGACTGTGTGACGTCTCTCGCGTTCTTCTTCTAACATAACTCCTAAGTTCTTTGACGGCCACGATTAATGGCAAAACCTTTCCAACCCAATACCAAGAAGAGAAACGGATCGAATATGCAAATGAGATATACTTTAAAAGGATAGAAAGTTTGGTGAGAAAAACGGCAAGCCTAGAGATAACTTAGTGTGGAATTGTTAGGAATAAAGGTTAGACGTCCTACAGCTCTGGAAGAAGGATACGCTCATCGCCATTAATAATAAGAAGGATTAAGAAAGCTTGTGTAATCTCTCCTACAATTAACATAATAGGAATTACTTCAACCTAGGAAGGAAGGTGACTCTATAAAAGGTAATATTTTGTATAGGAAGTTAGATTAGACAGTTAATTAAATATAATTAAGATAAGTGTTCTAGTTGTGCGATCTGACTTGAATATATAGTTTAATTGGTGGTTAACTCTCACTTTAAGAAGGTTGTTATTTAGAATTAAGTAATTTAAGTTATTCTTAATAAAAGTTGTGTTAAGAATTACATAATGTCTCATCATTTAGATAATCCTACATCTCTAGCTTACGCGAATCACCCCAGACATAGTCATCACAGGATGGCTATATCTCAACTGTAAATTTTGTAATAAAACAGTGATTGATAAATCTGAAGGTTAAAACATTTCTACTGTTCTACAGAACATACAGAAAAAAATTTCAGCAAATTATTTAAAAACTTTTGGAGCAATCGCTTTCCCCGTTTGAGCTTTTCGAAAAAAACACATTTCGAGTAAAACGTATTTTAAACTTTGACATCTTTTATGTAAAGTTATGGCATCTGCTTTTACTAAAACACTTGCGTTGAGTTGATGAGCTGAGTTTGGTGTTTTATGGCGCAAGAGCCAGTTTTGGCTATACTGCGCCAAACATTCATAGGTCTGTGGTCTGGACGGGAAAAGAAGAAATTGGATGACAAGATGGAGGGTCGAAAATAGAGAAGGATCACTGGGGTGCCCCGGGGTCGTGATACCCGTGTTTACCAAAGATAGTAAACCCCTTGGGAAAAGATAAAGATCACTAGGGTACCTCGGGATTGTGACACCCGTACCCACCTAAAGAAGGTGAGCCCCCTGAGGGGACTAAAACACTTGCAGTATTTGTTCTAGTGAATGGAAAATAAAAAACTTGGTATTTTTATAAACTAATAAGATGGCCTATAAAATAAAATCATACAAAAATTTGTGAATTTTTAAAAAAAAATCACAATTTTAGGGTGTTCGAATACCTAAATGTAAAAACTATGTTAAAATGAAATTTTATTTTATTGGCACTTAAAGTAATTATAAGGAAGATAAACTCAATGGTTTCTGAAAGGAAACAATACTGTTATAAAACTATAACATTATCAGTTCTTTTTCAAGCATTACAAAACGGAATGATTAAATTATCCTTGAAATGTGTAATTTAAATAGAGCGTTAACTGCTAAAAGAATACTTTTCCCCCCTCTTCCTTTGAAGATAAAAAGAGAACTATATCAGAACTAGTATAAAAATGAGGAGGAGTGAATACACGTTTGAAAGTAACGTAGGCGAAATGACGGTTTTGGATGGTGGGAAAAATCAGTTCTTATTTGGTTGTAAGGATTCAGTGTTACCTTGAAAATAAATCGAGCATTCGATTGTAAATCAGTCTTTCCTCATAAAGAAAATTATGTAGTTCGTTGTGTCTCTGTTACTTTTACAGTGAAAAATGCCGTCTCATTCCCATTCACTACTTCGATCTTTCTTCCTGTCCGAAGTCCTCTCTTCAATATTTCGTCTTTTACCTGTATACTGTTATATGGAATTTTAAGAGTCGCAGCCGCTCGACTTGCAATGAAAGTCAATGAAATCTCTTAGTTTTTTTTTATTTTTTCCACCTCGTACTTTAAAGGAAATAAAATGAATCATATAGTGCTTGGATTATTTTCTTTTTATGAATCACTGCACCTATTAATTGCTCCGGAAGTCATTTTGATAAAAGTGGAAAACGTGTGAGAAATGTAAATGAAGGAATAAAATTAATGTTAGTAAATCTTTTTTAGTGAAATGCAGAATATAATTGATAGAGGATAGAATGGTTTTTAAATTTAAACTACATCAAATCAGACTTTTCTTGGAGTCTGAATTAATATCTTTTTTTGAGTAGTAAAAAAAAAATTCTCTAAATTTGTTCATTTTAAGATTTAAGAATACACAGGGTCATCCTTTTAGATACTTTTATATTAAATACTTTTCTAAATTTTATTTTTGAATTTTCATGGGGATAATTTTAGAAATGTAAATTATATATAGATGGCATATATGGATAATATAAATGTAAATGCAAGGAATTGTTATTTTTAGATATATAGTAGATTTATATTTGGATAAAATATATATAATAAATTTGCACATAATTCTAACTTCAGAATGTAAAAAAAATTTATTCTTTCAAACACAGAAGATATCAGAACAGGTAAACAATTCCATGAATAAATTAGAGAAACAAAGAGAAAAAATTAATGTAGATAATAATCATATGAATATATAGTCAACTATGTAGAATTAAACGTTCTTTACTATTCTGTTGTTTATAATGCAATATTAAATTGAATAATTTTAGATTTTTATTATATAGTTAGTGCTACAAACTAAAATCTATACAGTTTAATGAAATGTGTAAATACATAATATATATTATCGTTAAAGAGTGAAATCCGTTATTTTATAGAATAACTAGGTATTTCATGAAATAACTAGACAAGTCAGTTAAAGTATATAAAGTTATTGAATTCTACGATTTAACTAGGTGTTCTATATATAGAATAACGATTACTTGATCGTTAAAGTATGAAATACGGCACTCGAAAATTTTTTGAATCGGTCCTTGCTGTTTTTAGTCAATTTTAAATCCCAATTCGAAGTGTCATCACAGCAATCCTTGCTCTAAGCTGTTCTTGCTTAATTTTAAATTTTAATGTCCAATATGTTGATATATTGATAAGTTGTTCCTGATTCTTCATTATTGATATTTTTTGATTAAATGAAACAGTTGCAATTTCCATTAGCAAACTATTTAGTTTTGCAAAACATTGTACTAACGATTGTAAAATTATTTCGTGGAACCCAGAATGGTAAACAATGGAATATTCCCAATCTGGGAGGTAGTACATGTAAAGAAAAAACATTTTTTAATACTTTTTTATTGCATTAGATAAAAGTTAAAAAGAAACATTACAAAATAAAATTTTCAGTTTTTATGACAATGATGAGCTTTAGATACTTGTGGTTTACAAACTTCATAGAGAACATGAAACCATTTTACATGCACATTTATAGATTTCTTTTCAGTTTTTTATTGTTTCTCGTGGAACTCCTGGATATACCGTGGAACGGTTTGAATACCACTGCTGTAGACCAACATATTCTTTAGTTTTATCAGAAAGATTACATCTCGGTGTTTTCGATTACGTTTTTTACAAAAATGGAACCCCTCCCATGAAAGTAATATGTGTACGCGTCACTGTGTCCAATATAATCAAATATAAAACGTAAATATCTAAAATTATATAAATTCGAGGCATCTTCGAATATTTTATCATAGAAGTGAGATGAAATCTTTTGTTTTGTTTATTTAAAGCTAATCCCTTGTGACATTGTTTAAATGTGTACATGTTTTTAAAAATGAACAACACAAAAATAAAGAAAAACACATATTTATTAAATATTAAAACATATAAATACAAAACGGATAAATTCATCAAAGAACATGACAACTTTTGTAGGGTATTTACATAACGCACACTTAACGCATATTTGAAATTACAAACATTTAACTGAAGGATTTATATCAATAAAATTTAGTGTAAAAAGAAATTACAAAGCAAAATATTTCAAGTTTTATATATTTTACCACAATAGCAAAGCACAAAAAGAAAAAGAAAAATATTAACTTAAAGATGTACACACAACTATATTCACACAAGTAATAATCAACATTCAACACGAAAACGCATTGGCATGCATAAACAATCATTTTATGTGACTATCATAAGCCACAACACGGATGAAAATATTGAAAAAATTTTAAAGCATTACTAAATTTCTCTAGACAATCACAAAGAAACAAACATTACTAAGAAGAATTGAGCAAATTTCTGAGTAGAAAACCTATAAATTAAAAAAAAAAAAAAATCTCATTCACACACACATACTACAATACCATTAACAAAAAGCTGTGGCCGATTTTACTATTAAACGTTTTAGAGCAAAACATAAATGAAATTTTTTATTTTATAATTTATTGTAATGAACTCAAAAGAAAGAAAAATCCTAAATTCCGTTTTTCTGTTTAACAGTGGCGATTTAAGCTCATTTCGGGCCCTGGGCGTAGAAGATCTACAGGCCCCCTTGACAATGGTGAATCGAAAGTTATAACTAGCAAATTTGGTTAAATCCAGTTCATCCCCCCCCCCCAAGCGCCCACTGGATAAACCAGCTCTGCTCCAGTCTTTGAAAAGTGATTTCGCTAAATTATTTATTCTGATTTTTGTAATTATTGTTTCAGAAACTTTGAAATTCTTCCAAACTGTTAAAAAAATTTAACTTAATTCTTATTTTGTTGAAATTTTAAGATCCGTTTTCTGAATTTTATTATTTTTGATTTTTGTGTATCATTTTAATAATAAGGAAATATTTTTTTATTTTATCACAACAATTTTTCACGAGCTATCGATCATTGATTGTAATTCATTTATTGCTTTGGAAAAATATAAATTAAATTTAAGAAATTTTTTTTCGAAGAGATGGCGCCACCACAAACTCGAATATTTTCATTGATATACGTATAAATCTTTAGGTGGATGACTTGAGTACCCAGCTCTTTCGAGCTACAACCTCATATCAGTAGGTATTTAAGTGACTATATTTGATTGACTATTGCCCTTTGCTAAAATTAAATGCTTTTAAGATATAATAAAAATACTGGAGATTTAGAGAAAATAAAAATTTAAAATAATAAAATGCATTAAGTACGAGAAAAGATATACTTATATAAGTTATACGTTTTAGGTAACCCTGATTTTTTTGGCACTTGTGTGTGTTGGTTGTAATCTCCTTCTACTTCGTCTTCTTTTTTAAAACTTAATTTTTTGCGTTGTTTTTAAAACTTTGCGAATGAGTTTTCACGTTAAAAAATGCGCATTATTGAGATAAGCTTTAATTTGAATGACAAGAATCTAAAATAGTATCAGAGTCATAATGCGTTTATCATTGGGGTTACATTACACATAAAAAGTGTAATATAGGTATAGCGGTTGCACCTTCTATTGGTTGGCAACTCGCCAACTGAAAATATTGTAATTATCATATTTATCGGAATGTCAACGGTAGAAATGTTTCGAATTGCACAAAAAGAGTATATAAATGTCGAATTTATTTTAACCTGCTGATAAGTACCTCTTTATTCATTTAATAATACTGCGGAAACATAGTTGGAAACGAGGATTTATGCTTCATATGTGAACATTTTACAACATAGTAGATAGGTTCCTTCAAAATATCGCGTAGTGGGAAATCGCATTATAGAGGAATGTTGTAGAAGTTGATGAGTCAAAATTTGGTAAAAGAAAGTAACACAGAGGGCGTTGAGGGCGATTCGGGAAAACTGTTTTTGGTGGCCGTTCACAATCGCACTCAGCAAACTTTAATTGGACTTATTAAGGAATGGATAGAACCAGGCAAAATTAACTTATCTGTAAACGAGAATAAAACTAAATATTTGCCTTGTTTAAAGTCCGATTTACAACTTATCACATAGAAATTAGCAATTATAAATTTGAAAAATTTGACAGTGTTACTTACTTGGGAAAGGAGATAAATAATAAAAATGAGCTGGCTCCAGAAATTTATAAAAGAATCGTTCCTGCAAATAGATGCTTTTATGCCTAGAAGAGTTATTTTAAATCCAGTTTTCTCAAATTAAAAACTAAATTGCTTTTTTACAAATTTCTTATAAGATCTGTCCTGACTTATGCATCAGAGACTTGACCATTGACTTTACGTGATGAGGAAGCTTTGGGAATTTTCGAGAGAAAGATCTTATGTTGCATTCTTGGTGAGATCCAAGTGAATGGATCATGGAGAAGAAGATTTAACTTAGAACTTTACAAAATTTACAAACAAACTGATGTTGTAAAGTTTGTCATATTACAGAGACTTAATGGGCTGGTCATCTGGCTAGAATGAATGAAGATCGTTGCTGCAAGAAAATCTTTTTGGCAAAGCTCATGGGAAATAGACCTCGGGGCAGAGCCCCGTTAAGATGGATTGACTGTGTTGAGAAGGTCTTAATAATTTAAAGGTCAAAATTGGACAAAAGTTGCTAAAAGTTTAGGGATGCCTGGAAAAGACTTCTGGAGAAGGCCAGGGCCCACCCAGGGCTGTCGAGCCATTGAAGAAGAAGGAAGCTACTGAAAATCGATTGCGGCTGAGAATCGATTCAAAAAATAATGCTTTGGATAGGGAAATTAGAGCAATTACAGGTTCTCCACAATTGTACACTATCTTTCATTTTCCACAAAGACTTGTTGAGAATTTGGACTTAGGTTCGAGTAAATACGGCAATTAAAAATAATAGAAAAACTGAATTGATATTCGTGATCGAAATACAAATTCTAGTAAATATTTTTATTGGAAGCAATTAAGTGATCTGGTCTAGGTGGACACATCTTTGAATTTGAAGAAGTCTTTCAGAGTCTGTAAAAGAGGGAAATCTTAACAATAGATGAGACCTTCGTGGATCCTCTAGAAAGGCACTGCGGACTCCCAAGGATCCCCGAACCGCAGTTTAAGGGGATGATGGATCTTTACAATGTCAAATTTTGGTCAAAATTGCGGTTTTGATTTCTTAAACTAATAATATTCTTTATGCTTCACAGAATAATTCTGTCAAATAAGTTTGTAATTTTGATAAAAAATCACTGAAATATTTTTTTTATTTGACTCAAATAAATGTTTAAAATACATTTTTCTTAGTTCGTAAATTTTCCTTTTTCATTGTTATGTAAAATGCTCCTTGCGTTTGAAATTACGTCATCTCTTTGAAATTTTCAAAACTTATGAAAGATGATATAATTCACAAATTTGTGCATTAGATTTAAAAAAAAAATTAACGAATCATGTTTTGTGTTTTTTTGAATACCTTGAATGTGTGATAGTTGGTAAAATATTTCATATAGTATAGAAATTTTGTCTTTTTTTTTAATCAAATTTTATTCTGAATTTAAAATCCATGCACAGATGTATTTCTTTGTAGTTCATCTATATATAAAACAAAAAATGTACGTATCTTAAAAACTAATGCTCAAGGAAAAATTTTAAAAATAGTTTAAAAAATTTCATTTTTTTTCAAAATCAGTTTATAACAGTTTTTTTAAAGAATATATTTAAACTGTGAAATATATTAATCATTTACTATATTGATTCCATTTCCAATTAATTAAGCTAACAATTTAAGAAATTAGTTTTAATGGTCCACCATTCCCTTAAGAACCGCTGTTTTAAGGAATTCAATCACAGAAACTTTTTCTTAAATTTGAGCCTTGGTCTGTGAAAAAATAAGAAGATAAATCCGTCGACTATTATGTTTAAAAAAAAAAGGCTTTGATGATAACCCGTTATGGAGAAAACGATAGTCCCACATTGACGTTTTGCGTATCGGTGTAAAAGCAGGTGAAAATAATCTCTGTTTCAACTCAAAATAACGAAGTTTGATAACACATATCAATCTGCTATTAACAAAAAGGGGTTATATTCCTGTTGGTATCCTACCCCTTCAAAAGTGCATAGAAATGTATTTTATAACAAAAAGAATAATGATTGTGTGTTGTGTGTGTGAACATATGCACCAAATATTTATATATATAATCCTCAATTTTTAGTGGAGAGAAAACAAAAAAAAAAAAAAAAAAAAAAATCTTTATAAAATTTCAAATATTCAACTTACATTTTCTTTTTAATGAAATGAAAATTCCAGAAATTTTAAGCTCTTGGTTCATTTTCAGTTTTACTCTTGGAATATTTACTTTCGGAGTGTTTTTCTTAAAAATTAAAACTTAGGGAACAGTATTTATATATATATATAAATGAAAGATATCTATTCAAAAATTAAAGTGGAGAAAATTTCCAAAAAATTAAGTAGTTTCGGGGATAAAGGGGAAGGAAAAAAAAGCATTTTCTAGAATGATGTATAAAATGTGCAATATATGCAGGCTTTTAAGAGGTCGAGAAAGCTATTGACTATGCATGTTGCTCAGAAAGGTATCTAATATTAGAAAAAAATAAATAAACAGATTAGAAAAAAAAGAAGGGCATAGTTTTAAATATGATTGAGGAAATGTAATTTTCTTATATCGTGGTGAAACATTATATAAAAACATTTTGAGAAATAAAATTAATCGGTGATTTAATTTTTTTATTTATTTTTTTGTCACTAGTTCAAAAACCGTTTATTTATTTATAGATGAAGTATTTCTTCTTTATATGTCATTTTTTTTTCATTAAATAAACAATATTTTGTGTTAACAATAGAAAAACTTCCTAAGAGGAATAATCAAATTCAGAAAAATACTTAAAAAAAAGAAAACCATGCACTTACTTTCTTTATGAGGAATGAGTTCCCGGAAATCAGAATGAAAAAATGGTTTTTGTAATCTTTTAAACTTAATTTAAATTTACACACACAGCTGAAATATAAATAAAATTAATGATTCATGTGTTATATAATTAAATTATAATCATAAGTATTGTAATCCATTTTTCAATTAATCTCTCTCTCATGGCGTAAATTATTCTAAATTTCATCAGATTAAAAAAAAATAAAATTTCGCACTTTAATATAAGATAGGAAAATATTTAGAAGATTTAAAAAAATGTCTGCATTACAACCAGTGAAAGTATTTTTAAGAAATGAAACACATGGACTAAAAAAATCTCAAATTAAATCCGTCAAAAATAAATAAATAAAAAATTCATACATGATTTTATTCACAAAACAACTTAAGTTCGTTTCTGAAAACTTTCATCAATGTTATTAAATAGTCGAAATGTATCAACGTTCTGAACAAGAAAACTCTCTTAATGTTAGAATAGTATTATTCTTTGAACATCCAAAATATTTCCATCGAATTTAAAACAAACCCCGAAAAACTATTCAGTATACGAGTTGAATTTTCCATAAATGAAAATCTAAAAGCTTCATCAAAATTTAAAAAAAAAAAAAAAAAAAAAAAAAAAAAAAAAAAAAA